>VZTT01008572.1:0-17925 GCA_013400855.1 Buphagus erythrorhynchus | reverse complement strand
GAAGCCTTATTTCCCCCATACTGAGCATCTTGTTTGGTTTTTTTTGGGTTGTTTTTGGGTTTTTTTTTGTTTTTTTTTGGTTTTTTTTGTCCCAAGAATGGATCAGGGTACAAATTAATCAGTTCAGATCATGTGACATCATTGGAAAGCAAAACACTGGGCAATTATCCTGCGACATACACTCTGCCTATATATTCTTTAGCAAATAGGNGAACACTGGTTTTATTATGAATTATGTATTTGTAATAAATAAAAACATTTCCTCAGTGTTGTCTGTGAATGTTCTGTATCTATTAGTGCCTAACCAAAATGTTTCCCTATGCTGTTTCTATATTTTATCTTATCAAAAACATGTTCCATTGTATATCTTGAATGCTTTTTTAATCCAAACTGCATGTTGGCCTGATTTATGCCCCTGAGGAAAGCCATAATGGTGATTTTCCATCAATTTTAACCATTATTTTTTCTGTTAGTGGGTTTCTTGACATATATTTAATTTGTGTGTCTTTTCCTGAACATTGTTTGCTGCAGTACTTTTTCTATTTCTATGGGTTTAACAGGCAATAACAGGCAGTACCATCATCAACTGTGTTGATGGTACTGTCAAGACAAAAAAACCCACATAACTTTCTGTAGTAGCATTCCAATATCCAAATTAATCCATGGCTTAAAGGCACCCTCTGCCTTCAGAAAGCATGCCAAGAAATAGCCGTGGAAGAAATTGCTACAGCATTAAGGCATAGATATAAAATTGTCTCTTGAGCTACAGAATATCAGGAAAGATAAAAGGGAAAGTCCACCAGCAATCTATAAGGCCCAAAAAAAAAATATCAGTGCATGACAAAAAGAGCAAATCTTATTGTTCCATGGATTATACACTATGGTGAGGTGAGTTCCTACTAGCAGTTAGGCAAACTAAAATTTATGTTACTCAATTACTCTCCTGTCTCAGTTAACAAAAAAATATTTAAAGCATAAAAAGGAATTAGTGTTTTTTTTAAATTCCCATTTCTGATGAACAGCTTGTATAGTCTAACAAATTAAATTTAAGTGCTTATTTATAGATTTTTCTTCCCTGTTCCCCAGACCACAATCAGAGCACCTGACGTGCATGAGAAAATATATCTACTGATATGAAATAGACAAAATCATTTTCATTTGGGGAGAGAAAGTATAAACTAATACAGCAAGAATCCATTCTTTACACAAACTCCTGAGAACAACACATAAAGCATTATTACTCATCCCACAGACATATTTGTTTTAATTTGGAGGTAAAAAGTTTTTTGCTCCTGCTACAAGTTTTTTTTTTGATCCCCCAAAAGCCTTTCCACTGTTACTGGAATAGTCTCTAATAACAGTCTACCTGTAAAAGCTGCAGAAAGTTTGGAAAGTGTTTTTGATACAGATGTTTGTCTGAGAAAATGATTTTACATTTTGTATGATCCATCATAAACAAGCATAGTACTATAATGGTAAGATACAAATGCAGGATAATCTTTCTACAGAATAGACACCAAAGATGGTAGATCAGTTGCATTCTCCATAGCTGTGAAATTAAATAGACAGAAATAGTATCACTAACATTTTCTTTAAAACAGAATTTTGATGTCTCAAGAGATTGCTTCCATACCTGAAATCTTCTTTTGTTTGCTTTTTAAGTCCAGATGTCTTACTTTAAGTTTGACCTGTAACTCCACATGGACAATTTATTTTTTTAGTTTTTTTGTTCCTTCCATTATTGCTTAGTGGGAAGCAGACCATAAGAGCTATGGATGATTTTCTGCACGTTAGACTTTGAGCTGACATTATCATGACCTCACTATAGTGGCCTATTGTAATATTCTACAATAAATAGTATGTGTTAAAAAGAAGCTTGGTTTTTATTTTGTTTCTTTCCCCACCCGTGCAGCCATATCTTTCTATAATCCAATAGAAACCTTGATATTATCATAGCAAGATATACGTAAAAGTGGGTCTAACAGAGTTGAGACAAAATTAGGCAAAGTTATGTGCTATGTAAAGCTAAATCACAGCTTGAACACAACCAAATTTAACCACTGATATCTACTCAGTTCTTCAAAATTAGAGAAGTAAGAGAAATCATACAGATCAGTCTTGCACGGTATTCTTGAAATATGGTCATAGGTGATTTGGATTTATTTTTAAATCAATTTCTTTCAAACAGCCAAAAAACCTCACAGGTATATTTCAGAGGAAGGATTACAACACATAGAAGTTCCTCATGATTGCAATAGAAGATCAACAGCATGGAAAAGTATAAGGAATACCAGAAATAATCCCACATATTACATTTAAGAACATATGATTGTACCAAAGAATTTTCATTTTTACAGATGCTAACTAGTTGTGTTATGTAATGTTTTGATAGTGCGATATGTTACAAATAACAATTGGTATTTAATTTGAATGAAGAAGCATTTATCACTCTTGTGTCCCTTGAATTGATTAATTACATTTAGGAGGACTGAAAATATCAAATCAACTTTAATCTGGGACAAATTGATTTTATTGGCAGTTAAATAGGACAGAAATTTGAGGCTGACAAAGAAGGTCCAACAGAACAGTGGAAAACTTCTGTAAAATAATGCTTGAATTGAAAGAGAAACTCCTGTATTCGTTATTTTCCTATATTTGTATTTTATTTTAGTTAATACAAAAATTTTTAGGAAGCCTTTTAAGAGACTCCAAGAACCATAATTCTGTCACTGAAGAGAAATTAAGCAGAAAACATTTTTTTTTTCCAGTTTAGAAACACAGTTGAGAGAAAAAAATGTAATCTAAACAATTATTTCTCTTGTCTTGATTAATCCTTATTTTCTTATCAAAGGAGGGGAAAATCTTTTTTTCATATGAAAAACAGAAAGCTTGAAACTACTTTGAGATACATGAATTCTTGAATTTGAGACCTTCCAGAAAATGACCATCTGGGAAAGTTTGAAAGTGTAATTTCTGGGAATATCTATAGCTGTGTAATGCAGGGTAAAAAGTGGAGAGAATGGATGTGAAAAGCTCAGGGATTCAAGACAAAAGCTGTAAAATGACCATGCCATCCAATATCACTTTCTTCTGGAAGTGCACAATGTCTCACAAAACTAAAAAAAAAACAACACCATTCCTCTTATTAGGCATATTCCCGTAACTTTTATTTTGCCTTTAATCTGAATTTGTAAACAATCAAGGCCTTGATCTGGTGACTTAATTTTCTTATGGTAACTTGATTATATCAAAGTCTTCAATTTATCAAAGCAATTAAATGCATTCAAGTGAGTCGTTCATCCAGGTCTTAAGTTAGTGAAAGTTGTATTTATCAGAAAAATCTTTGAAAACCAAAAAATATTTATTTTTACTACTTATATTTGTTACCTAATAATCAGAAACATGAAGAAACTTAAATTTAATTAATTTTTACAAAATGGGACAGCTTTGTAGATGTTTCTTTAACAGGTAGTCCATTCCCCTGTAATTACAGGCTTATTATGTATTTTGCAGTTCATCTGTATAAAATGAGGAATAGGTATGGAAAAAGGCAAACAATATTCAGCCCCTCCTGTTTCATCTGTCAGATTTTCATTCCAAATTAGACAAAAGTGTTTTATACATAAAAGAACCAAATCGTGTTTGCTTTATTGAGCCGAATAATCCAATTTACTTCAACAGGGCTACTTAAATATAATGTAATGCACCATTTCTCATTCTACACATAAAGGCTGAGTTTCCTATTTGGAGTCTATCCATTTTTTATTTTTTTCTTTTTTTTCACACCCACCTTTCTCTTTAATTGTTTTATTGGCTACATGCTCTACTATTAATATTTCTATATTCAAGAATACACTATCACAAATAAAATGTGAAAATCATTTAAATTACAGGTTTAAAAAGCAACATCTGTGTGTCAGCTACAAGAATAAATCTTGGAAGTGAAGCATCTGAAAAATGTTATTAAAAACACACATAAAAGTATACAAAGGTAGCAGAAGAATTGAAACAAAGTTGTTAGATGTTATCAGTTTCTAGTATTTTTGAAGGAATATTTCAAAGGAAAGAGGTATGGAAGATGTGATACACTTGAGAGACCAGTACACTAATTTTATTTCTTTTTGGTAGTAGCTTGATTCTGTGTTTCTAGAAGAATGTGAAAACTCTCAAAGTCCACTTCGTTAAAAGCTTACATAGCTTAAACAACTTTATAAATGGTGAAACATATTAATCTTATTTTCTAGTGAGGTTATAACTCTCAGGCTTTAATTAACAAGTGATTTGCAGATGCAGAAGATTTACATTACTGCAAAGTATGACCGTTTATTGTGAGACAAAAGAACACCAAAATCCCAATACAAAGCCATTGCACAGAATTAAACCTCTCCCCACCCCAACTTGGTACCATTTCAACTGACCTTGAAGCAAGATTCAAATTTGTCTGTGACAAGAAGGGTTCATATTATTTGTAAACAACTACTATGTTTCATTCCCATCTTGAAATAATTGGCTCATGCTATTCTAAATCCAAAATGTTTAACAGAACTTCTGCAGCAAATTTTGTCCCAGGACTGTACATTTTCCATTGTGAGACAAAAGAACACCAAAATCCCAATACAAAGCCATTGCACAGAATTAAACCTCTCCCCACCCCAACTTGGTACCATTTCAACTGACCTTGAAGAAAGATTCAAATTTGTCTGTGACAGGAAGGGTTCATATTATTTGTAAACAACGACTATGTTTCATTCCCGTCTTGAAATAATTGGCTCATGCTATTCTAAATCCAAAATGTTTAACAGAACTTCTGCAGCAAATTTTGTCCCAGGACTGTACATTTTCCCTGAATAATGTCTAAGTAAAAAATCCAAATCTGTTTCTAGATTCCTATCTAAATGATGTCAGTTTTTAAGCTTGAAAATATGAACTGGAATCCAAACTGAGGATAACTTTGATTACTAAGTTTTCTTTTAGGAATACTTGAACTGTATAAAACTTAACCAACAGGGCTTCCATTAGCAATATTCAGCCTGTATGTGTTCAGTGCTTTTTAGCAACAATTTGGTTAAAAAAAAACAAAAAAAGAGAATAAAATTCTGTTTCAAAAGCTAAACACTTTAAGGGTGTTGAGAAAATATATTATACCAAATTATTTAGTCCCCTGAATTTAGTAGATTAATTTTTTTACCACTGGTTTCAACAAAAGCACCCACAGATACCATTACTAGTCTGTAACTCCTGATTTATTCAGTGTAAGAAAACATTCCATATTTATTTGAGCAAATAGAAAAAATCTACAAAGAGGTATATGGGAGCAGCCTATGAAGACTTAGATCTTCATGTAATTAGGAAAGGGAAAACACATTTCAAGTCTTGAACAAGATATTTGATGTGTATATTGTTATGAGGATTTTTTCCTTTTTTTTTTTTAAACGTTAAAATAATCTTAGTCTTTTTTGGGAACTCATGTAAAGGCAGAGNTGCCATCATGCTGCAGATTGCTTTATGTCAAGTTACACTGCTCTATCTGGGACCTCTCAAATTTCACTAAGAGCATGCCAGGTGACTTTGCCTGTGGAGTGCTGGGTGATAGCCACCAACCAACCCATGGAGAATGCTGCAGGGCAGCTCAGGGGTTGGCAGTGACCTGGGGCTGGGTGCTGGCCCAGCAGGGGCTCCCTTGGGCATATCCAGGCAGGATGTGGCATCCAGGGACTGTCCCACTGCCCCAGCCAGGAGCAGGGCAGCCGGGAGGGATGGGGGCAGCCCCAGCCCTGGACAGGCAGAGACTGGGCTCAGATCTGGGGCTGTGGCAGGGCAGGGCTGTGGGGAGCTGGAGACCAGCCCTGCTGCTCTGGGGTCACTGGGGCAGGGGCTGCTGGCCCCAGGGCTCTGACATGGGATCCTGGGCTTGGGCAGGGTGAGGAAGGCCAGTGGCTGGACATGGCTGGCCAGAGCTGGCAATACCCTTAGGGCCCTGAAAATTGTTCAGACTCATAAATGCATTGCTGAATCAGGGCATTAACAAGAACACGTTGCTGGAAATAGTAAGAGAGACCATGCAGTACCTTTCACTTTCCTGAACTGTTTAGTGAATGATTTAATTCTTGTTTGCATTTTTGGTTCCTTCTATGTTAGCTAATTCTGTTTATAGAATAATTAGGCAATTACTTAATTGAAACAGAAACAAAATTTAGTGTATTTCTAAATGTGCAAATTATAATTAGTCTGCTTATTAAATTGCATTTGCACAAATTATACCTCTTTATATATAAAAGGAAACATGGCTAAACGATTTAGTGTTTTAAAACAGCTGTGAGTACGTATGTCAGAGGCTGTGTGTGCCAGGTACATAATTATCATTCAGGGGAAAAAGAACAAGTTCAAAAAAGTACTCTTTCAAGAGGACTAAAAATAAGTAGATAGATAGAGATTTACAGCTTTGAAAATTAACAATTTTCCCATAACCCATGCTCTGAAGGCAGACACTTGACTGCGTTTAAACCATTTTAATAAAATAAAACTCAAAGCTGAGGAGTTTTGGATAAGACTTCACAGTATAACGAGTCATTATTATTCTTGTATCATGTAGGACAAATTCAAATAATACAGTTGCAAAAGAAAAGCAGTTAGCAATGATCCTTTGCAGGTCAGATTTTATGATTCAATATCAGTCATTTTAATTTTAACCATGAATTCGAGTGAACTAAGGATCACACTCAATGATCCCTGGAAATCCTCACGGTACCATGAAACATTAGATTTTCCATACAGTTTTGACTGAAAGAACTTTACAGTGTGCAAAAACTTAAAGCTTTCCTTTGATTACACATATAAAGAGACCTGCATGTATTGTATTACCGAATACATTTTGTCATTAAGCATGCTCACAGTATTCTTGCTTCCAACAAGAATATCTGAACAAGTCATATAGAATTTAAAGCCTTTCCCTTTTGAAATATCTATAACCTTTTGATAAAATATTAGATAAACTCAATAACCAGACAAAGTTAAGGTGCAGAAATGAGACTTGGGAATTAAGAATTTAAAATCCTCCATAAAGCTAGACATTTCACGTAGCATATTCCTCAGACTCACATAGCAATATTTAGTCAAAAATGTAAAGTTTTAGAAGCATTTGTCATCTGTTTCAGAGGATTCAGTATGTATAAAGTTCTTATGGTGACTTAGTCTCACAATTACAAGGCTGCTCTTTATTTTAATTTCCCTCAAATCACGTCACAGCTACTGGACACTGCTCCATCTTTCCTGTTTGAGGTATTACCTCTGATTGTTGGTGGCTTCGACATATCCCTCATCTGTGGCAGTAATTACAGGATCAGATCAAAGTGTTACTGGAGAACAGGAAGGAACAAGTAGTTCTCAGCTTGCAGATCACTGCATAGCTCATTACTTTAAAATATGCTCTTTGCACATTTGAGCCTTGGATGGAGATTCCCAACTAAACCGGCTGAGTCATGTTGGAATACCGTTAATTTTCCTGTGCCAAAACAAGTACTTGTACCATGTCTGAAAGGAGCAGCCACCCAACAGAAGGTTACACAGGAGCAGCATTTTCAAAAATTACATTATTGACAGATGCACACAACATTTGTAAGCTAATATTACATTTTGATATCAGTGTGATAATTAAATTGTTTTGGGAACTGCCTATAAGACTAATCTTAATTTAATAATATTGTACAGTTTTCTATTAAGAAATCTCATGACAACCACTCTGCCTTCACTTGTTAGATGGTGTATTAGACAGGCCTTAGGACAAAATGGTGCATCTTTTACTTTTGAGTAACATAAAAGAAGAATGAAACAAATTCTTTTATAAAAGAGTAGTTGACCAAACCCCTAGTTGTTTCATGACTTGCTTCTAAGTTAAATCTCTACATGGAAATTGTCAAATTGGACATCAAATAAAACAAATCAGAATTACTATGATTTTATAACCTCCCTGTACAAGAATGAGAAAGTGTCAAAGGAGTGGGGTAATGGTGAAATGTTTACTTCTGTATCCTTGTTCTTTTAACAAAATGTCACAAGAATCATATCTCCTGATTTTTTATAAATGCCTAAGTAATTTATTTCATTAGCACTTTGATACAACACCGACACTTGTGAAGGATTGTCACTTATGCAAAAACTATGCTGACTTTTACATCTAAAATGTCTTAAGATGAAATGTTACACTTTTTTGTTTCCAACTTGAATTCCAAGTCACAAAATGACCTTAAAAATACAATCAGTCATAGCTGCTCTCAGTAATTCCTAAAAAAAAGGTTTTCTTAAAAAAAAAAGTTAAAAAAATAATCCACTCACCTAGGTAAAATAATAATTAAAATTAATAATTGAATAACATGTTTTGCAGTAATTTATATATTATCTGTTATATTACTATATAAAGTTTCCAAAGTAATAGATTAATTAGGTTTTGTCCTCCAGATTTTTTAGTAAAAAGAGCTCAGTTCAAGCTAATGTCACTTAAGAATTTAATCTTTTTACGTATTGAAGATTGAAAGAATTCTGTCTTCATCTAAATTTAGTTCTATAGGTTGTGACATTACAGCAAACCTAGTTTAATCATACTGGTAGCTTTACATGTAAATTAATGCATGTACTCATACAGAATTATATTGTTAGAGAATCATTAACAAAACCAATGATGGGCATTCCCCCCAGAATATATGATCCCTAATGAGCAATAATTTGGATTTTAAATGAGAATGAATTACCATGCCAACAGTTCTTTGAACACAGGGTTTTTTTTTTTAATATATCCTCACTAGGCAGAATATAACTGGAAGTGAATTAATCATTTCAGTCCAGAAAAAAATCAAATGCATTGAAATAAAATTTGCATGACTGATTCTTTAAATTTTAATTCATTAGGACGCGCTCTTTTTGACAGAAATATTAGAATGACAATTGATTTAAAAACTTTTTGTACATTTACTTGACAAAGAAGGTAAGTTTTACTTGCCCACCAACAAATCAGATATCAATTTACTTGGGAACTTTAGCGTATATCATGAGGATAGTTACATTCAAAAGTGTACATCATGGACACAAAAAAACCACTTGATACCAATGAGATACCATGTACTGTAAAGCAAAAGTGGTAAAAAGCAGCACGAAACCTGATCTTTCAATTTGGTATTACAGGAGATTCAAGGAATGTGGCTATATTTTTTTGCATTGTTCATTTATATTCTTGCTGTATTCTCTCACCATAGTAAGTGCAATGATATAAAATCTTGTTGTTTTTGAAGCTGATTGAATAAAGTGCATGGAATAGTTCAACCTACGAAAGCACAATGAACGTGAAAAATCACTGTTCATGCAATAGCCAAGAGAACCTCCAGTAGAGCCCAGATTCTCGTTAAGAACAAAGTTAATGATTTCCCATGACAAAAAAAAATAAAAGAAACAACAACCTATAAGACTCTTTTTTATCAAGGATTGGAAGAAATGCACTATTGCAACAAGCAAAGAAAGAGGTATTGCAGAAACAATAGCCACAAAGAATAGGATTCAGTGATAATTAACCATGTTGTCTGAAAACCTTCTCTTTGTCTTCATGATGTGAAGGAAATGATTTATACAAAATTTTTGAAACATTTCTGTTCTCCTGGGATGAATGTTTGGAACTTGGGTATAACTTACAGACACTAGGGCAAAGTGTTTCTAGTCTTGGCCATCTATGACTTTCATTATCCATTTAAAAGAAATGAAGACAGACACTTTGTGAAGGCAGACACTATTTATTCACAGTTCTGCACCAAACATCAAGCTCCTCATGTTTCTGTGCATTTCTTGCACAGAAATTAATTGGGATACTTCATATGCTCATGGTAGATATGCCTTTTAATGCTTCCCCTTGCCCCCTTCTCTTGCCAGTTCTATTTTGTTTGGTGGACTTAGTCAAACTCTAAAGCTGAAACAGAGTACATGTACATTAGTGCTGTAAACTTGCACCAGAAATACACTTTTCAAGTAAAACTCCTAAATGTTCCTGCTTCTCATGCCTTGATTTATATCACAGAGTAGTTGCAGATTACACAAACAGGATTAATTCCAGATGAAAATAAATTGAAAAATGTGCTCTAGGAGCCCACTTAATGTTCTTCAATCACATATGAACATTCAGTCCTGGGTGTAAAGTCCACACTTTTGTCCCATTCTTACCAAACGTGCACAGTGCAAACACTGAGTCCTCTATCAATTGTTTTACTACACAGATCTGCTTTTGCTATGCTGTTCTATTTGCTAATGTACCATAGTCACATTAACCCATATTCCTTGCTGAGAAGTGATCCTGGATCTAATAAATCAGTCTTGATTTTACTTTTTATTTCAGAAATAAATATATGATACATGAGGAATTTTAGAACTTCACAGCAACCACTGGAGAAGAGGTACCTTATTGTATCAGCAGATAACCATGCTTTAGTAACCTGGTCAAGTCAGGGAAAACTACATTGACACAAGTATTTATACAAATATACTAAACATGAAAGTAGGTAAAATGAATAATATACACTGAAAAAACCTAACACCAATGCCTGTGATGACATAGGGAGTTTCTAGCTAAGGCTTCCCTTGCAGAGTTTTGTTCTTCGTTTAGTTCTTCATAATTGCAGGGTGACATTTGGGCTATTGACTTTGAAACCGTCGCTTGGAAAAGGTCCAGAAAAACCCCTCTCTTAATACAACTTTTGTCAAATATTTTGGATCTGACTTGAGAGTTGAGATACATCACAACACAAAGTACTTTAGTGAACAGAAATTAGCACCCCAAATTTGTGGAGAGAACATATGAAAACTTTTAAACAAAAAAGAGAATAATTCTGTGGGTAATAACTTTACAATACTATTACTTGAAATTACCTCATATCTACAAAGCTTGCCATAGCTGTGACTAGACTTCTACATCTTCATTATTTTTAATTCATGACTTAGGCATTTGCTGCCTACCACATGATATACGGTTCTATTATTTTATGTCTCCAGTGCACAGCCTTAGAAGTTGTATTTACTTCTTTACAGGCTTGCACAGACCCTTTGCCATGGTTTATCTGTTGATAACAGGTGGAAAGTGTCAGTATACAATTCTTTGTAGCACTCTTTCTGCTTGAGTTAGTATTTGTAAGTGACTTACAACAGAGTGAGATCCAGTCTTAAAATCCAAAGGTGACAGAATGATTAAGATTATTGTTTCCAACAATAAAGATGACAGACTTTTGTACTTATTACTGTCTTGAATACAATGTGAAGTAAATCTATACTTCTTTCCTTTGAAATTAATTATCTAATACATTTTAAAGCTTTTTTTTTTTAAGCTTGCACAGGTACTCAGAAGTACCAACTTGATTGGATTCAGAACTGCATTAAATCCTGATGTCTACATGCATATCTTTCATTTTTAAGTCCATTTACTCTGAGCATCTGAAGGATTGGTTTCCTTGAGAAAAGCAACTTATACATAAGCTAATAAAATAACCTCTGGGTATTCAGATGCTGACGTGGCAAGAAAAAGTGTTTGGAGACTTCCATCTATGTTTGCACAAGTTTCTCATGTTAATATGTGTGGCAGTCTACTCCTGATCATCAAGCGTTCCAGTTGGCATCAAATCCCAAGACACAGTGTAATTCTAATACGTTCTTTACAGAGGTGTTATCCACAACATTAGTTAAAAATATTCAGCAATATGGCCTAGAAGAAGTGGCACGTGTAATCACAGTTATACAGCTGCATTGTCCTAGGGGCAACAAGAAGCCTGGCTGAGATGGAATGCACCATCATCACTGGCTGGTAACAGTGCTGTCTGTGCCATACAGAGGCTGTCTCCAAATGAAAGACTGTCATCATACCAGGGGTTGCACTGAAGGTCTGAAAAAATGCAGCAGTGGAAAGCAGTAATGCCTCCCCAAAAACATTGAGTGTAGTAACGAGATCAAATAGCTGTCCTTATATGTGGAAAAAGTTCAGAACGTGGTATGTCATTGAATCCATAGAATCAAACAAAAGAGGATAAAAACATAAAATACTTTTATCAAAAAATATATATGAATATATGAAAAAAAGTACATTTATGAAATGTGTTATACGTTTTTATGCCATTACAAGAGATACCTTCATCTTAGTTCATTTTCTGTATACTTCTGAAAGAAAATTTACCAGGCATAATTTTTTTGGAAGTAGATTGAGAAGAAACTTGGATAAGGAAAGTATAATGAGGGAAAGACAAAATATATTGTCTTGAAATGAACCTAGAACAAAGGACACAGATATGAACATTTGAAAATATAACTTGTGGGACAGCCTGTAAGAGAATTTAAATGTGTTGATTCTGAAATAGACATATATGATATTTATGCAGATACTGGTAGGGTAACCAAACAAGATCTTAATGAAATTTTTGCAGATTTCTGAATGTGCTTAATTCCTAATGCCCCTGGAAATCTTTATACAAACATGTCAATGATTAATTTACTATCCACCAATTTTTCTGTGCATGATTTTGCAATTTTTCCAGTAGTTATTTCTAGTTCTAAGAATCTATTCCCTTTGATTTCTGAAGACTGTCTTTTTGGAATGATACCAGATGGGTCATATATGAGTTTTTCAAATCAAGACTTTATCTTGCCTTTAAATGATTTCTTACATCCTTAAAATATTTAAGTCACTTTATGGGGACAATGTTTGACCTACAAAGCACTATTCTTCAGTTTCTTAACACTGAATTTGGCTGAAGATAATAACCTTTCAGATTCTTTTTCACTTTGGGTCTTTTGCAATTGTGTCTATTAGAGATTTGATTTGTGTCCATACAACATATCGTGCTGCTTAAATCTGTTATTTCATGTTCAAGTGCACTTGATTTCTTTGATTTTCAAGAAAGAGATGGATGAAATGTTTCTGGGTTTTATAAATCTCAGGAAGTTTCATTTTCCCTTGAAGTAAACCCTTATACAGGAGTCTTGAAGACTTATGACCAGATGTATTTTCTTAAAAAGAAATTAAAAGTTTCATAATACTATTACTGCAAAAATTCTCTTCTAATGTAAGAACCTGTAAGTGTGCTAACCATATCAGAACTTTAAGCCAAAGTAAAATGATTTCCATTTATATTTTTTTGTCAGTTAAAGCTGCCTATTGATATATATTAATCTATGTTACTTGTTTATAGTTTTTTCCTGGTAATTCATTTTTTTTACCAATCATCTTCCTTGTAATGTATTTGTCTCTTCCTTAATTTTACAGAATTTTCTCTGACTTACAAAGTCCTTATTTGATGCTTTGTTTTTGCATATTTTTGCTCTCTTTCTCGTAAGCCTCCCCATTTACTCTAATTATTTATTGTTTCCAGTGTCAAGAAATGCCTTATCAGATCCCTAAAAACTCAGTGCAAATATGGCCCAACAGTATTAAAGCTTCGTCCGTTGTTATGTTTGCTGCCCAAATAATGAAAATATAGCCATGCAGCTTTACAAAACTTCCACTCCTCAGAAGAAAAGCAAGAAATGAGTAATTATGTCAAGGGAATTGTTCTTTGTTTTTGACTTAAAAAGACTTTAAAAGTTTTGAGAAAAGTTCTTGTTCCGTAAGTGTTTGGACTGCAAATCATGCCTTATTCACCTGTTAGTCAGAAATGTCCATAATTAAAAAAGTATAAAGAACCTGTTCAGATTAATGATTTGATGACTATTCCTGTCTTATTTCAACGAGATGAACATGTGCACACTAACCTAAATACCAAGAGATAAACAATATCACTGCTCTGAATATCACCAAAGAAAATTTCTCAGCTATGGTTATATTCTTCAAAGATGCATAGGCTTGAATGATTACAAAGCAGCCATTCTTGCTGCAGGGATGAAAAATAATTTCATCACTGTCTTAGTTTGAAAAGACAGGTATCTACTAGAAGGGACAAGAGCCCCCCTTTTAAAGGAGAGTATAAACCCCCTTTTTTTCCCCTTCTTCCCTTTACTGTGATTTCCGAAATTAAAGAGCTCTCAGGCAGAGATATGGGGGTAGGAATAACAGTCGTTTTACTGATATATATATATAGAGAAACAGNAATCACAATTATGCAAAAATAGATTATAGGAAAAGAAGCATTGTTGTTGTCTCAAGAACTACATACTGGAAAGAAGTTGAAATACTAAATCATAAATTCTCCACAGTAGGCAAGTGCGCTAAGTGAAAGTCCAATGTATAAGAAAGAACCTGCACAGTGCCACCAAATACCTTTCTTTCTTTCTTCATAAATGACTACATCTTCAAAAGGAGAAACTTTAAAATGGCCTTGTACATCTGATATTATCCTCTTGAGTGGCAGAATGACTAATGTTTATCCAAAAGAGCGAAGCCTATGTCATCTCTTTAACTCCACTTCAGTTTTTCTCCTCTAGGATTAGTAACTCAACACCCACTATTGCTCCTGCTATCTGATTGCATCATATTATTTACTGCTTCCACTATTTAAACTAAAGCCAAAAAGGAGTCATATAAAAAAAGCTGAATTTTGAGCTCAGAAATTCCTCCTTCATCAGCAAATCCAAGTCTATTAATGTTTTTACGTACTATACTTTTTTATTAGTTCAAAAAGCTTGCTAAAAACTGAGTTGATTTTTAAAGTACTCTGTATGTAGGTACTGTGGTGGTGCACAGAATTCAACAGTATTTGTTATTGATAATTTCTCTTACTTCCAATTAGTTGAGTGTTTTCAAGTAAAAGCAAGCCACATTTTCACTGCCTGGCAAAGTGAGTTGTTGGACTTTGCTACAAATTAAGTGACATAAAACCTTACTAGCTTCTATCTGTCTGTGCGTTTTTAGTACTCCCCTTGATTGCAGCAATACCATACTTAATTAAAATTTTCACATTACCAAAAGTAATGAAACAAGCAAATTGTTATCAGCCATTTTTTATGAAAGAATAAAATAACTTCTAAAAATGGAGGCTTGCAGTAAGCACAGACTTTAATTTTAAAGTTATTTTACACATTAAAAAAAATCCAGCTTGAGTAGTTCATATGGCAACATAAAAAAAAATCACACAAATAAAATAAAGTGACATCAAAAAGCCCGAGTCACCAGACTTTGTGTTCTTTTTTTAGAGGTCTAACCACTCAAAATAGTTAAGCAAAGCATTTATTTGTTTCTTTATTGTCTTTTAGCTAAGGAAAACAAACTTGAGTGAACATACTGCTGTATCTACTTCTTCCTTTCATTTATTTGGGCTCTTTATTGTCTCTCCTTTTTGCTTCCACTCAAGTGTGTCTCCACAAAGTAGCAATTTCTCTGATGATGCTGCATTCATTTTTTTTATCTGCTGCGAGAGGCTTTCCTTTGATCTGTTAATGTGCTAATTCCAAAAAGTGTAATATATTAAATTAAAAACAAGACCCAACAAGAATCCCAAACACCATTTTGCCACTACCTGGCTATTATAAGAAGTTTTTTGTTCTGATTTAATGAATATTTTCCCCATTAATGAAAGTTTACTTGATTACTTATATATTTTCATAAGCTTTACAAATAATATTGAGGTTGCTCTAGAGAAGAATATACAGTGACTGGCAAATCATGTGCTGCCAGACACAGATTCTGAATATTTTACTCCAGAGATTTTATTTAGGTTCTTCCTTATGGTAGAGCTGCCTGTTCACTAGGAGATAAATGAAGACTATCTAAAACATGGACAGATTAGTTTGTATCCTGAACTAGATGTTTAACAAGTAATTAATGTCATTGAGGTGTACTAAAAGCAACCAAGCAACCAAAAACCAAAAAAACAAAACTCCAAATGTTTTTGAAGATGTGATCTCAGTCCTCTTTCCAATGCAGACATTTCTTAAGATTCCAAGTAAATTGCAACAGGATTTGGTATTGCACAGGTTGACAGCAATATAATGGCAATAGAACTAATTAGGTTTCTAAACTTATTTTTTATAGTTAAATCTTATTTCATTAAATATTCCATTCTTATTGGAATGACTTTATATCTGAAAATGAATGCTGGTACTTCTGGTGTGAGGAGGTTTTTGAAAGGTCTTTTTGCTTAGTTGCTTTATTTCTGAAAAAAAAGGCAGGAAAGACACACCAAAAGTGCTACAGGAAAATCGTCAACAAAAGGACAGAAAAGCCAGGCAGAAGTTAATTGGGGAAAATTTTGCACTTATGGAAAGGATGATTTTTGGATCTGAATATTTTTGACAATGAAGGAGTAAAAAGAGGTAAATGTGATTACATGAGATAAAATGCTCTAAATCAGCATCAGATCCTCCGTAGTTAGAATATGGTTTCCTAAAAATTAGGAAAGCAGCTAATAATTTGAGAGTTTTTTGGCCATTCAAATTAAAACAATGATGAAGCATGAATAAAAGCATGCTGTCTCCTGACCCACTGTCGAAGACAGAGGGAGCAGAAAGACAGATTACTCTAAGTAGTGATTTGAAACCTTTCTCTCATTGTGTAGAAAGTTCTTAAGTCAGCTGGCCTCATGGTACTCATTTCTTCATTATGCTAGCACAAAATAATTTGGGGTTTGAACTAACATAACATTGAAATTGAAAATTATTTTATATTGTTAAGATATTGAAGTTATAAAATTTTTAAAGCTGCACATTCAATCAGAAACCCAGATACTGGGATAGAACATTTCAGTTTCTGCTTCTTATGAATTACTTTTCCCTCTCCAGCTTTTTGTATTTTTGGAGGAAGGGAAAGCATCATCATTTTTAACAAGTTATACTTTTTTGCTAGTATTCAAATATAGAATAACATGAGAAATATAGAATCTGTACTTTTAGGAAAAAAATGTTGCTTCTAAGAAGCCACACTCTTCTCTTGAGATATGATGCATAATTACAGAAAACCAGCAGTACAGCTGCCCATCAAAAAGCTGAGGATATTGCATTAGAGAAATGTTCTCAATTTTTTTTGGTACTCTTTTCCATTTTTGAAAACAACCATTATTTGGCTTATAGAATTTCTCTTTAAGACACAAACTTTGACATAGAGATGCCCTGAGAACATGTACAGTACATTAATGTTTTCACTTATTGCTTTTAGAGGAAATTGGATGTCAACTTTTCACTACTGTAAAATAGTCCATAAACTCCTGGTTCTCAAATTTCTCATCTTATCCACTTGCACTGATTTTCACGTTGTGTTTGCAGTTATGAACCTATGTGCAGTATACAATTAAGTCTCTCACGTGTTTCCAAAGTTTTCTGTTTTGTTGTGGAATGCTTATTCTCCACAGTCCTTCACAACACAGACTGCCTCTTCCATGTCATACACCTTGTAGGTCATTGCTGGTTTTGGGCTATCCAGTCATGGGTTACATTAGGAAATTAATCATAGCACACACTATTACCTATATGTTCTTTGCTTCCTCACTGTCTCAACATTCTTGGTCAAGGAAGAATCTAGAATTTTTAAAAAAAATTATTTAAAATTCATTCAATCATATCATTGGACTTTTTTCAACAGTAGATCTGAATAAATCTTCTTTGCCTTATAAAATTATCTTAAAGACTAATACTTTATTTTATTCTGTGTTCTTATCACTATCTCTCTCCCTTCTTCCTTTCATCATTTGGTAACTTTAATCTATGTCAATGCTCAAGAACTCAAAAGCAATCTGCAGCTTTTATATGTCCCAAGTCAGGTCTAAATTAAGAGGAAACAGATGAAACAGGTCCATTTTCAGAAAATAATGATCAAATGTGCTTTGAAGGTAAGTCCCTGTAAAGAAAATCATCTAAGAGCCCAAAATAATAACAAAATCCAAGTCACTAGTTATCTCCAAAAATCTTATATATGTATATTATTTATTATGCAACATATGTTGATTTAAGTACTGCAACTGTATACTAACAATATTTTAATTGATATAT
>VZTT01008570.1:0-19051 GCA_013400855.1 Buphagus erythrorhynchus | reverse complement strand
CCCCTGTTCATGAAGAGTGCTGGGATGAGGAGCTCATGGTTTTTATAGGAATCCCAGAGCTGGGAGAGGGTTAAGAGGTTTTCACCTCCAGTGTGAGCCAGAGGGACTGGAAAGAATGAGGCAGTAAACACAACTAACAGCTGGGCTGCTGGAGGAGCAGGGAGAGCTTTGTGCCCAGCTCAGCACCAAGGGGTGAGCCCCAGAGCGTGGTGCACAGCCAGGGCACTCTCTGCTTGTGGCAGAAGATCAGGATTTCTGCATGTGTGGATGCTGCCACTGAACCAGCTGTGCCTGTGCCCAGCAGGGATCCAAGGCTGCTGGGATCAGTGGCTGTGGGTGTGTTGGGGCATGAGGCTGCACAGGGTGGTGGTGGAGCACAAGCTGGGCTCTGTGGCATGGCAAGAAGATGCTGAGCCAGGCTTTGCTGCTGCTTCAGCTTTCCCCCTGCTCTGGGCTCAAGTTGCTGGCACAGGAGCACTTTGGCAAAGTGCTGGGAGTTGGTGCATGGCTCTGGCACGTTCATCTCCTAACTGGGGCTGTCTGTGCTCCCTGGACCAGCTTGTCAGTGCCCTGCAGCCTGAGCAGGTACCAGCCACCAGCAGGGCCACTGGTCCCTGGGCACTCCCACCAGACAGTCAGGCTGTGGGGTGGAACCAGCAAAGCCACTTGGTTTTTAGTTGCAAAGACAGGAATCCAGTGACCTTTGGCAGATTTCATAGCCCAGCAGGCTCGTGTAATTGAAGCTGGTGATGATTTGTCATGGCTCTAAGCTTTCCCTATCCATTTCCTTCCTCACTCCCTCAGTGTCTCTGTTCCCTCTTTCTCTTTCCTTCTTTGTGATCTCATTATCTCCATGCCTTTCTCTTTTTCTCTCTTTAACCATAGCATTCCCTAGCATGGAGAGGTACCTCAGGATCTGTTCATCTTTGAGGGATTTAGCTTTTGCCTGACACAGTATTTTCTCCAATTCACATCCATTATCCAAGAAAACCCCCTTCTACCCATGACCAGGAGACCTGCACCTGCCAGAAAAATCCAGTCCATTCCATCATAAATAATGCATTGTTGTGGTCAGTACCCCCAAGCAGCCATGAGCTCCAAATCCCAACTTTCCTCCCCCTGCCAGGTGAAGGTTGAAGTGACATTATCACTTTTATTGAAATTCCCTGGTAGAAGGCAGGTTCAATGCTATTAACATATTTCAATTCAAGCCATTCTTATTTTAATTAGCCTTAAGTAATTAGTTCTAATTCATTGCCATTTTTTGCTCTGCATATTTTGGGTTATTTACTTCCCTTGCTAAGTAACAATTTGATGTAATTATGTGCTACTCATTCTTTCTATTTACATATGCTCACTCACTCAGATTTCCTCGTTGAAATTTCAACAGATCCTTTGAATTCCCTCTTGAATTGTTTTCTGGGTTGTCAGTGGTGTGGAAATTGTGGGGTGGAGAGAGAATTGATCCTCTTCTTTGGACATCCCTGGTGCCAAAGGCAGTGACAGTGCATGTGAGCACCTGGGCTGGCAACGGGCTGCTCTTGGCAGGGAGGGTCCATCGCCAGGCTTTGTTCCTGGGAGCCTGGATTCCCATATGAAAGGAGTTTGGGGACTGTATCCAACTCTCTCTGTCTTCCTCTTGGGTTGTTTTAGCCCAGATGCCAAAGGGACCAGTCAGTGTTGCTGCTTCCTTTCATTTTCTTTGTGCAGCCAAAGATGCTTTGGCTTTCCAGAATGGAAATGCCCTGGCTTTCCAGAAGTGCAGCGCCTCCATTGCTCAAAAATCCTGCACCCTTTCAAGTCCTGTATTTTTTTAGACATTTTGAGTACTTTGAGCAATTTGTCACATTTATATATGTCAGTTTCTTATCTGGAACATACTTTTATCTCAGCAATCATTTTTCTAATTCCTCTGAAGGACCATATTGTTGTCTTCTTCTTCCCTCAAGGATTGCCCTTTTCTTAGCACCTTCTCCATAGGTGAGATTCTCAGAGCCTTGTGGTTCATCTGTCTGAGGCTCTTTGCTGTTCAACTTCACTGAGCCCATCTTCTTCATTGCCTCAAAACTTGATTCTGAGCAGTCTGAACATCTGCCTTCCTGCAGATCCTGCAAAAACGTGGATTTCATGCTCACATGGAGTGTGTTTATACCTGTGTGTATATGCCTCACAACTTTTAAGTGCATTATCCAACTCCAGCCGAATTTGATAGAGGGTAGCATTCTCAAAAATAGCAAGTTCCCTCAAGGTTTGAGCAGACAGGCAGAGGTAGAAGAGAGATGCCCTACTTCTACTGAGGAAAAAGCTGCCATGTTGTGCTGAGCCTTTATTGATGCCAGTGAATCCATCTGGGAGAGAGCACAAATCTCAGCACCCCACCCACAGCTAGGACTTCAATCAGCTCATGCCCCTTCTCGGTGCCCAAGTCAATCAAGCTCAAAGAAAGCACGATTTCATAGTTCTGGGGCTCATGGAATTACTTGTTTTGTTGTTTTTTTTTTCAAGTAGCTTTTTCACTAAAATCTTATCAGCCGTTTGAATCCATGTTCCATTAGCAAATCCTACTTGCTTCATGAATATGCACGTTGACAATGTGTAGCGTTGGCTTAACTGCTCCCATTGAAGTTGGTAATAAAACTCCTGCTGACTTCAAAGAGAATAGAGTCAGGCCGATGCTGAGTGCTTTGGAAAATCCCACCCCTTGTTGTTATTTTATTCTTAACACATCCACTCAGGAGCTGTGGGATGAGACTAAATACTCCAGAATGAGTAAAGAAGGGGGAAAAAAAATATCAAAGAGCCAAAAATGAAAATCCAGATTCTGAGGTGAATATTTAAGGACCTGTCTGAAGTGAGAGCAGTTCTGCTTTTGTTTGAGGAAGAGTCAGGCTCTTCACACCTTGCACTGAGGCCATGCTGGAAGTTCAGATCTGAATGACACAAAGTGTGGAACCTCCAAACTGTGTCAAGGCTATACATAATCATGAGCTGCAGCAGAACTGATGCATTAAATTATCTCCTTGCATTTCAGTTTTCCATGTCTAGGAGGGTCCAAAGAGGTTCTGGTCACCTCTGCTGGCACCAGGACAAGGCAAAACCCCAAAACATGCCATGGGTTATCATGGGTCATCTGCAAGAGCAGATCTCTCTTAAATTATCTGTTCCTCTGCTCCTCTCTTGCTGTGAATTATGCAGGGAAAAGGTGTTGCAGAGCTTTACTTTTACTTTTTTCACTTTTTTTTTTTTTTAATCCAGATGAACCAAGTTCTCAGGTCTTTGTTTTCCCAAAACTTGATGCCATATTTCCCAAACTGCCATGGGAAGGGGAAGGTTCCCTACTACTGCCCAGTTTAGTGGAGCATTATGCATCCAGCTGACTCCAAGGGAACACAGACATACTTAGAATTGTCATACACAAATGATTTCCACTGGGCAGAACTCCCTTGGCATGAACACATCCTTACCCATTTTGCTGAATCAGGGCACGTTCTTCTTGCAGGGACTTTGTGTTTTAGTGTGGGCTATTTTGGTATTTTCTTCTCCTAAGATTATTTCCACTGGAAAAAACACAGGATTTTTCATTCCAGCAGTATTTTTGGTAACAGTTACTATTTCCTGACAATATGTCTGTATTTTAGGAGAAAACCAAATTACATGTTGGAAATGCCTTTCCCCACTGCAGTTTCTCCAGCACTACTCACAAGCCAGTTACATCAAGACCATAATCTAGAAGAGGCACAGTAGAGGCTATATTAAGTTTTATACAGACTTTCCATCAAATTACATGAGATAGCTACTTGATCATGTTATATCAATCCATTTTTGCCTGGCCATTTGTAAAGCAATTGCTTTTATCTTGATGGCTTGTTTTTTAATTCAGACCTTGCAAGGATTGTACCAAGAGTTTTTGTCTAATGGCTGTGGAATTCTCCTGGTCACATGGTTTAGTACAATATGACTGTTAGTGCATAGTTGCATGATAAGGGGTATTGCCAAAAAGAGCCCTCTCACTGTAGTTAATTTTTATTGTTTTTCTGATTTTTTTTTGTTTTTTACTATCTATTCCTTGACGTCTATAAAAATTTTGACAGCAGTTAGAGCTTGATGCTGTAAAACAGGCTAGAAACTGTGACAAATATTTTTTTTTGCTCTCCTGCCTTACACTATGCTCCAGAAGACTGTGAATTTACCATCAAACTTCTGCAGAGTTAGAACCTGTCTTTTAAGCTTGGTAATAATAGGTAAAATCCTACTCCCTGGCTGCACAATATAATCATCATTATTTTTCAAATCCTGAGTGCTTTGTGTAATCTTCAAGGCTGTGTTCCTGGTACTGTGCTTTAGGAGAAAATAGAAGGATCATAATTGTGGAAAATGGCATTTTGTTGCATCTTTTCCAATTCCCTGGGATCAAAATGGTTAATTTCCCCATGCTCTATGCCTTGTACAAACTTTGAATCAGTACAATTAACTCTGGAGAGGCAGAACAGGGCTGTAGATTTATACTACAGATTTTCCTTGTTAGTTGATCCCTTCAGCTTGGCTGTGGAAAGACCTAAAGAGGTTGAGTGTCCAGTTTGGATTAGATGCAAATTATTCCTAATTTACCTCCCAAATATCTGTTGTTCTTCTGGTCCATACTTTAATTTGAATAATATTGGTTTTCTCTAAAAAAAGTTGTGAGGTTGATTTTTGACTCAGTAAGTTTAATTTACCTCCCAAATATCTGTTGTTCTTCCGGTCCATACTTTAATTTGAAGATTAATATTGGTTTTCTCTAAAAAAAATTGTGAGGTTGATTTTTGACTCAGTAAGTTTTATTATTAAAAAATAATAGTTATGTATANTAATATTGGTTTTCTCTAAAAAAAGTTGTGAGGTTGATTTTTGACTCAGTAAGTTTAATTTACCTCCCAAATATCTGTTGTTCTTCCGGTCCATACTTTAATTTGAAGATTAATATTGGTTTTCTCTAAAAAAAGTTGTGAGGTTGATTTTTAACTCAGTAAGCTTTATTATTAAAAAAGGCCTGTATAGCTATGGTTGCACTTTTTTTAAAGTGCCAAAGAAATCTTGGATAGCTGCAGAAGTAACTCTGAGAAGGAGGGGAAGTGATGAAGGCAGAAGTTCATACAAGTGCTGCCTAGTTGGAACCTGTGTACTTTGTTCTACTTTGCAGTTTCATTCTGAAACTTACTTAAAAAGCACCGTATGGGATAAAACTTTTAGGTGTATCAAACCCATCCCATAATGTTTATTTTTGTACATGGACAAGAGATTACAGCTTTTCCATTGAACTCCCAAAGTCATCATCAAAAGCGATCGTTACTTCGTGAACACTTTGTAGTCTGTACCTGTCCTACACTAGTTAATTCATGTAAATCTAAAGAAGGGGTTGCAGGCAGGATGGCATCAGAAATATGGAAATAGAGCATCTGGGTAGAGAGTAGGTTTTTGCAGTGTTTCCATTGAAATTATTTTTTCCTGCCAAGTGAATAGATGCAGTGAAAACAGACAGTCTTATCGGCAGCCTTTCTTTTAGGGAAGAATAAATGAGTGAATGATCTATCAAAATAGTTTTTCATTTGATTAAACAGATGATATTTATAGCATTTCTAAATATAAACCAAACTGAGGTAAGAAAGAGAGAGGTTCACAAAGAATGGCCACTCTGCAAAGTCAGGTGCTGTTCCTGTACCCAAAAGTATTTTTAAATTCCTATTTTTTCACCTAAACTGAGTGAATGCAGTTCACTGCACTCTGAGGGTGTTTAGCAGACTTACAGTCCTGTTGCTCATATTTTGGTCTGATGCTGTTGGCTGCAGATATGTTTGCTTATAGATTTCTTTTTGTTTCACATTAAAATAGCTACAACATACCTAAGGGTTTTAAGAGTCTGCCTTTTTCTTATGTTACAGTACAGGCTCTGGAATAAATAGCTGGGAAGGCTGAAAATTTAGCAATGACATAATAGAAAAATTTGTACCTTGCAGGGAAATACAAGATTTTGACACTTGGTTGCATTCTGAATAGAATATTAAGTTATTATTAAAATATACCTCAGGTTAATTTTAATGTCATTTAGATATGAATGTTTAAAGATTTTGCTATGTGGTTAAAATAGAAATGAAAAATTCTCCTGAAGTCTTGCAAATGAAATGTTTGATTTATCAAAACATGCTTAATTCTTTTAAAATGTGATTTTGCCAGAAATAATTCATGTCATGAGAAATTCTAGCTTTGTTGAAATGCAACTTTCTGCTAGGAAAGTGAGCTAACACTTCACCAGGGCTGCCTGGCAGTAGAGCCTGCTGGTCACATTTAATTCCTTTGCCAGAAATTACATGGTTATTAACCCTTTGACCATGGTATGATACTGTAAGGTTGGGCTTTTTTGGTTTTGCCTTTCCCCAAACTGAGCTACATCTTCTTATTAAAGTAATTTTGCATTTGTTCTGAAAAATTTCCATATTTTTGTACTTTATATAAACTCCCTTGTAATAAGGCCAGGCAAAACCCCTTTTATCTTGCTGCCCCTTTCATGGAAGTCTCCTTTGGCCACTTTTGTTTGTGATTTTGCCTTTCCCTTGATTATGTGTTGAGATTTCTGTTAGACTTTTTAGCATTCTCTCCTGCTTTTGGGTTACAGTGTTCATCTTTGGAGCTTGTTGTCTCTGTGTTTATCAAGGGAGGCAGCTTTTTCCATAAATGCATTTTCTTTACATTGTTAGCAATCCCAAAAATTGCCTGAAATAAGAGCTTTCACTGCTTAATGTAAGATTTCATGAGTAATCCTGAGTCATTTAATTTAATATATTTTAAAATATCTTTTCTTAGATGGTCAAACTGACATTTGTGTTCTCTGTCAGCATAGTATTGAATCTAACACTGTGTTCCCTTCTTTCCAGTGCACAATCTGAACCCAAAATATATCATTATTTGAGTGTTTTTGCTCAGATATTTAAATGCTGGTATGAAAGATGATTATTGACTTTTCACTTAAATATAGTCTTCTGCAAAAATCAATTTTCCTTATATATTCACCAGCTGTATTTAAGAACTAGCATTTGGCCAGCACTTTTCACAATTTAAAATAAAAAAATCTCTCATACGGTGGCTTTCCTTAAGAGATCTCCAACACTTCCCTGTCACATTAATCTCTTTTTAAATAGAGGGAAATTGAGGCAGAGATGTAGAAATTTGTCCCAGGAAACACAATGGTTGAAGCAGGAAGGAAAAGAGAAAGCAAGTTGAAAAGGAGAAACCAAGCACTGCTATCTGTCCTGCTGGACTGCCATATTAAGTGAATCTGTTCAATTCACAAGGGGGTAATTTATATCCCTTAGGCTCCAAGAATCCTGTGTGCTCCACGTTCCTGGATAGACAGATGGATGCTCCCTTCACATGTCTGTGTTACTTTTGGTATCACACTGTGAACTGAAGGTCTTGCTCTGCCTTGTCTTGAACACGCTCCCATGAGCACTGTGAACAGCCTGTTAAATATGGATGATCCGTCTTGATTTTCCAGATGAGTCAGGAAAAAATACTGGGAATTTTTTTTCGACAGGTGTAAGGCAATTGGTGTAGAGAACTGAAGTCTCCAAGGCATTTCCCTGGCCCCCAAGGAACCCTTTGGCTTCCAGCCATGGGCTTTTTGTCATCAGCTGCATCCTGTTCCTGGCAGCAGCACGCCCCAGGAAAGAGCACAACTCTGTCCTGGTGAATTAGCACTCACAACTCTTCACCTCATTAATTTATCCCCACTCTTCCTCCACATTTGTTGGTTTTGGAGAAGGGTCCTGACACACTTTTTGCAATTTGTGTGCCCAGTTCAGAACCAGTTGCAAACATTTCCTTTGGAAAGCTGTATATGGATGGCACCTTGGCCTTCCTCTGGTGACTTCTCCTGCCATTTAGTTCCCTATTTGATTTTCTCATGTTGATCTTTGAAATGGCAATGTCTGGTTTTCCTGTAGAGTTCCTGAATCCTGAGTCCTGGGTTTTACACAAGTAACCTGTCCCATGTTGCAGAGCAGGAGTGGAATCTGGAGAGGTTTTGGCAGGATGGCTCTAAGAGGTGGCTTAGATGGCTCTAAGATCTAAACCCTGAGCTGGCACGAAGAACTTGGTCTTCTGAGAGGACTAAAACTGGCTTCCATGAAGTCATGGAAGGTAATAATCTCATTTATTTATGGAAGACTTATAGCAAGAAGCCTTCTAGAACACAGTAGGATTATTTTTCCAGTGTGGGTTATTAGCATTGACCCTGGACTATGGCAAAACAAAGACATGAAACCTTCTGCCTGCAAAATAGCTCTCAAGGTTGTAATCAAACCCTTAAATTACAAGACATGGCTGTTCAAGACTGGGAAGATGGGTAGAAGAATACAGGTGGTGTCTCAGAAATAAATTGGGGGTTTGTAGAAGTTTGGAATTGCTAATCTCAGGAAAACCCAAGCTCAGTTAAAGGCTTGGTCTTTTAGGAAGGCTGCACTCAGTTGAGAGACCAGTCCCTGCTTTCCTCCTAGGACTGCAAAATTACAACTTTCAGGTCACACTTAGAAAGGAATTGGATGCAATTTGTACCTTTTGCATGACATAAAAGAACTAGATGAGATAATCAGGCACCAGCATGTCCCCAGGTCCTTTTTAAATACTGAGATCACTCAAGGGTGTGATTATGAGGATTTCTCCTCCTCCATCTCCTGTCTGCTGAGAGAATTGCTTCTCTTGTGTCTGTTCACTGGAGGTGTTGGCCAAGTGCTCCCAACCTGCCACCATTACTGGCACAACAGGAGTTGTCTTCTCTGGTGGAGCACTCCCTGTTTCAGCACTAGAAAGGTGAAGTGTCTAGGCCAAGTTCATCATCCAGACTCCACAGTCAGTGGAGAAAGTTGAACACCCCCAGAGTGTAATTCGTCCCATCCAAAAATAGATGTTTAAGACAGGAAGAATGAATCACTCTCTGGGGGTTGGTGCACGTCTCTCTGTTCACTGATGATAAAAGAAGTCTAGACAATTACCTTAACCTAGACATCCAGCTGTAAGACACCTTCAGCTGCGTGAGATCGAGCTGTGCCTTCACGTCCCTGAGGACCAATTTCCACCCCCCTGCTCAAATGGGAAGTAGTTTTCTGATTTCACAGCTGCTTTCAAGATGAAGTCACTGACAGTCAGAATCTCAGTGAGCCACATATGGCAGTTTTACCATAACTGAATAGCTTTTTAATGAAAGGGTTTTTTACCCTCAGTCCCATCTGGGAGTTATCCATGAGAAGTTGATGGTGTTTTGAGGAATATTTCTTTCTATTACTTGCTGAATCATTGCCACCATTAAATATTGCTGCATAATTTCCTCCCAGGGAGTCTGTTGCATGTAGATAATATTCAAAATGTAGTCCCCATTGATTGCTTTGATTGAACACATGCCACATATGATGTTCTCCATGAGCAGGAGCACAGCTCTTCAGATGGTGCTTGCAGACACTTCTCATTTGTGAGTTCATTTCTCGTGGTCTGAAACTCATCTCTCATCTTCTCTCTTGCCTTCCTATGAGCTCATTTGTTAAAGTATTTGGGGAAGGGCAGATAGGAAAAGGCAATGGATGACTGCAGAAGGCAACAGAGCACCAAGATCATAAGGAACATCCACAGAGCCCTGGAGAAGGAAAACACAGTAGAGGCAGCTGAGAGGAGGGAAAGGCTCCAGCACTGGACAAAGAGCTGGAGTTGCCAGTGCCCAGTCCACCACTGCAGTTCCTCACTGCTCACCTTGCCCCATGGAGGGGACCAGTGCAGGAGCAGAGCTGGCAGAGCAATCCAGGGCTCTTGGATATTGGCTGCTCCCCTTTCCAGCCCACTCCTCAGAGCAAAGCCACCTTCAGCTGGTGTTGCCATGAAGAGCCCAGGGAGCAGGGCCAGCTCCAGCCCTGCCTGGCTGTCCTTGCTCCCAGGACAGTGGTTCCTGTTCCCATTGATTGCAGAGCAGATAGCTGAGGATGATGATGTCTCCAAGGGGACAAAGAGTTCCCTGGCAGAGGTGGGCAGATGTGTTACTCCATGGGCAGGGTGAACTGGTGGAGAGGAGACTTCAGGGTGCCAATCTGTGATCCTAAAGCTTCCATCCCAGACAGGTTAAAAGGTTTGGAAACTACAGAGCTTTGGCATCTCTGCAGAGAAGAGCATCTCAGCTTGCTTTGAAATATATGAAGATTTTATTCCTCTGACTTTTGCTTTTAGATTATTTTTTGCCCTTGTTATTTTAAAAGTTCAATTCAACATGGATGTGTGGTCTTCAAGGAAAGTACTTGGAAAACATATTGACCAATATGGTTAAAGGAAAACATTCCTTTTTTCAAGGTGTCTTTTGTCTCTCTCTTTTGGAAGATGGCAGGAATTTTGGATGAAGCTTGAAATGTTTGGGATTTTTTGTTCGTTCGTTTGTTTTGTTTGTTTATTGGTTTTGTTTTGTTTTGTTGTTTGCATGTGTATGTGAATTTGCCAGAAAAAAGAATATGCCCAGTGGTGTTACAGGTGCATTTTGCTTCCCCTGCCAAGACATCTGCCCACTGCTGCCTGCAGGAGCCCCCAGTGGAGCCCAAGCTGTAGCAATAGATGTGCTCCTCTCAGGGAGCTCCCTGCTTCATCACTCCCTGTGTCAGAGCTGAACACATCCTGCCAGGATTCAAGCAAAACATTCCAGAAAAGGTTGAGATATTCACCGAGCTCAAACTATTGTACAAGAAGTACCCTGGAGCAAAAACAGAGCTGTGAGCCACCACCACGGCGAGGCGCTTCCCCCACCCCGGCAGGCACCACGCCGTACCAGACAAACTCCTCCAGATAGGATCCAGGCAGAGATGTTTGCTTAACACAGCAGCTCTTTGAAAAGGCAAATAAATGGACAGTGAAGCTACACAGACGTGTCACTGTGCAGCGATTTCCGTTCAGCATTTTTGTTCAGTGCCAGGAAACCCTGACTCATGAATATGAAATCAGAAGGAAAGGAAGAAAGCAGTTGTTCATTATTAAAGCTTCGAATTGGGCATGTGGTGGAAATTAGCATTAAAAAACATGCAGGTTAAAAAGAGAGGGGCTGGCTCTGATGGTCCAGGAGGCTTGAAGAGTCTGGCTCTTCAGCCAGGGGATGTGCTTTTGTGGGGGCCTCTCTGCTCTCAGGCTTTGCCCACAGGGAGTTGCTGCTAGAGAAGAACCTTGGAGCTCAGGGTTACCATGATGAGGCTCTTGCTCATCTTGACATGGGGGAAAGCAGGTCCTGAATATTCCTGGAAATATTCCAAATTTACCTTGAGGTAATGGTGAGGAAAGGTGGGGAAGAAGAGCCACTTAATTACCGGAAATAAGAGAAATAACTGAGAGGAACCTCCAAAAAACCCAGATCAACCTCAGATAGAAATCCTGAGGTCTCTAAAGGAAGCTTGCCTTTCACTGAGACTCAGTGGGGTAAAAATGAAGGAGCCCACAGCCCTGATGCTTCTGCAGGTGGGATGCCTGTCTCTGCCCCTCACCTGCACTCTGTGAGCCTGGGGTGAACCTGGCTCCCTCCAACACAAGCTATGTTCCTTCCAGCCATGAGGGTGGGACACCATCCTTTTTTCTGTGCATATGTCACCTCGAGAGAGCTGAGCTTGTTCTGCCAAGGAGGGATGTGGGTCAGAGTCACAGAATCATAGAATATCCTGAGTTGGAATGGGTCCAGAAGGGTCATTGAGTCCAGCTCAAGACCAACCCCAAGAATCACACCAGTCACCTGAGAGCCATCCAAGCTTTTCTTGAACTCTGGTAGGCTTGGAGGTGCAACCACATCCCTGGGGAGCCTGTTCCAGTGCCCAGACATGCTCTGGGTAAAGAACCTTTTCCTAATGTCTCTAATAAGAGTGATGCTATTGCAGCAAATATTTTTGATGGTACTGGGAAGGAAGAAGCAAATAAAGACATTGCTGCAGGGTGGCAAGGGCTTATTTTCCAAAGCATTTCCTTGCATCAAACCCTGGGAGCAGCTCAAGGCAGCAAGGAAGTGTGTCATCCCCTCCAGTGCCTTCATCTACAGCTGTGCTCTACAAGTACCCCTCTGTTTCCTTGCATTTTGGTAATTCCAGTGCCCTTAAAATACGACAAGAGCTAATCTGTCAGTGTGGGGCACAGCAGCTCACAGTCATAGCAAAGCATTTGGCTGATACCCCTGGCCTGGAGGATGCAAGGTGCCAGGCAGGAGGTTGGACAGTGGGCTGGGTGGGCAATTGCCCACGGGACTGGACAATGAAGAGCCAGGGTGCTCCTCACCCGTGTGTCCCTGTGCCACCTCTGCCCTCAGTGACAGCTCTGGACCATGGCTGTTCTGCAGAGCCAGGCTTTGCCCCAGGGCCAGGCCATGGGGAGCTGCTGGCAGGGCTCTGCTCCACCCCATGCAGCTATGACAGCTTCAGAGAGTCGTTAGCAAGCAAGGCTTGCTTGATGTGAATAATTAAAATACCTGCTGTGCTTTTAAATAGTTCAGAGCCAGCCTTGGAGCTGCGTGTGTGAGCGATGGCTGCTGTCTTTGGAGGAGGCCAGAGCAAAGAGGAGGGCTGATATCCAGTGGAAAATTCAGGGCTTGATGCTGCTTCTGGCAGGAGGAGGGATGATGCTGGCAGCTTCCAGAGGGATGCAGGCAGTCCCTGCTCCTGAGGGAGGCTGGAGGCTGACACAGCTCTCCTTGCTGATGAACAGACACCATGGCACAGAGCTCTCCAGTCTCCTGTCTGCCAAAAATCTGAGCAGCAGTGGAGCTCAGCACCCACCCTTCCAGCTGCCCCAGGGCTCTCATGCTGGTTTGGCTCTCCAAAGCTGTGGGATGAGGATGTGGAGCAGGGGAACAGGGACAGCCCCACAGCCCTGGGGCTCTGGCAGCACTGGCAACGTGGGGCCCCTCAACTGAGCACACACAGGTGGGGTCTGGGGAGGATGCACTGTCTTCTGCAAAGATTTCCCCAAGATATCAATTAGACACTGAAATCAAAACAGTTTCTGCATGAACAGCTAACCAAGAGTTCCCTGCAGTCTCTCAGCAGCCAGGCTCCCCCTGTTCCTAGCCCCAGCTGCCTCAGAATTTAAATCAGAATAGCACTGAAGGGCCCCGTGCCCCTGCATGGAGGAACTTCATGGAACAGGGGAAGATATCAAACACTGTGGCTGTGTCAGTGCTGCTGGAGCGTGGAGCTGTAAATCATCTCTTCTCGTGAAAAAATGAGTTTCTGGGCAGGGGGTGGAGGGAAAAAATGACATTCCCCATGAGTTAGTTTCAGATTGAATTAAACAATTGTTTGACCATAGATATATATCTTTTATATATATATATATATTTATATATAATTTTTTTTCTGTGGAAAGCCTGGACAATTCCAATTTGGGGTCACTGTACAGTGATTTTTTTCCTCTTTTAGTTTTTTTTTTTTTTAAGTTCAGCCAATGAACCGAAAAATTGGTTATTTTCACAGCTTTGCCATGATTACCTCCAGGGCAGGTAAAAACAAAGTTTTTAGTAGAGATGGCGAAAAACACTGTTTGGGGACTGGCACAGTGAGGACAGAGAGCTGTGTGCTGACAGCTTTGCAGCAGTATGTGAACATCATCCTGGTGTTTGGTCCATTCCTGGTCCCATGTGGGGAGTGGGAGCTGCCACCTGCACCCCTCTCCTGTGGCCCTTTGCCCATGAAAGGCCAGGGCTCCTGAGCTGAACATCAACAAATTAGTCTTCTTCTCCACCACTGCAGAATGTTATCCATCTAAACATTTCCTTTAATTTAGAGCCATGTAGAGTTTGAAAAGCCCTTCAAGTTCACTTGGGCTGATGAATTGGTAATTGAGTGTACCTGGATGTTGGTGCTGGCTCTGCCTCTCTCTGCATTTGTATCAGTCCGTGTTTGTTTTCTCCAGCTGTAAATCACTCAGAACTTGGAGAGGCTTTTATCAAATCCTGCTAGGAGCCAGTCGTTTTCCCTTTAACAAACACATTGCTAATGCCACGTGGAGCCCACTGGCTTTGCTGTTCATTTAAAAACAATGAGGATGGTATTAAATGGGAAGAAAAAAATCCTTAGCAACGAGGGGAGGAGGAAAAGAATTGCTCCTGTCTCTCTGGAGATCTCTCCTTTGGTCTAATGTCTGTCCCATTGATCTCCTAATATGCTCTGCTTTGAGAGCCTGATTTACTGCCCCACACTCCCTTATCCCCCTGGGTGTTACAGCACATGTTGTTCTCAGCTTCTTCAGCCATAGTCCAGCCTTGGCCCAGCCTCACCAGTGCTTCCACCTCCTGGGCTGCTCACTGTGCCCCTTTCTCCACAGGCCTGGCCAGCACTGGTATGGAAGTTGTTTTAAGGGTTTAAGGGAGTCAGGGTCATCATCTTAAGGTCTCTGGGTTCTCCCCTGTGTCCTTGGTGTCTAGCTCTCCAGTGGCTTTGACAATACCTGGCCCTCTCCATCAGTTACAGAGGGACCACAGCTGTCTCCCTTCCCACATTGCCCATATCCATGGCTCAGTCCAGTCAATGTGCTCCAGCACTGACAGGTCTGGCAAAAGGGAATTTCAAACAAGAGAGGTAACAGTCCTGATTTGCATTTCTTGGAGCCACTCCGATCCCTCACCCGATGGAAGAACTGGAGGAACAGCACCACGTGTCTGGCATAACCCATCCACCCAGCCTGTGCTTGAGTGTCGATTTCTCAATGAACTGTTACGTTGCTATTTGCTCAGTGGAAAAAACCAGCAAGTTATATCCATTGACAAAGAAACGTGCAGGCTTTGCAGTCTGTGTGTGAATGTTTGGTGAGCATAAAATGAGACAAAGTTTGCCAAACGATTATTCATTAGGAATTGTTCATTCAGCTCTAATTGCTTGGGTCTAACTGTTCTTAGAAGGACTGTGTGACACCTTTGTAATATGCAGTTAAGGTTAGAAAAGTGTTGATAGAAATTACTTCATGTTAAGTCAAGCCTGTCTTTGGGTGTAAGGGGGCTATTCCTGCTTAGCTTAGAAAGAGCAGTAAATGATGCTGCCTGGCTTCTTGTTGGCCTGTGCAGCCCAGTTAGCTAATGGAGTGTGAGTGGTGCCTTATTGACTCCCACTTTCTCTGTGGAAGGAGTAATTAAATTCACCTGCAGAATCCCCATCTTCTCATGCGTGGCAGTGTGCAACTTCCCTGCATCTCAGCTAACCAGATTAGAGATTACGCATGCTGATGAGAAAGCACCAGCTAGAAAGGGTCTGGCTTGCCTTTCAGATCCCAGCTGTTATTCACAGGGCTTAAGCTTAGGAAAAACATCTTTTTTTTTTGTCTGTTTGTTTTGCTTCTAACCTGACAAACTTTGTCTGGAAACCCAGAGGAACAAGCACTAGGGAGCCCCACCGTCTGTCTTCCAGCAGCATTTTCTGAAATGGAACAACACTTTAAAGTCTTGCCAGATCAGCCTTTCACTTCACAGAATATGTGCCTGTCTCTAAAATACCAGGTTATTTTTCCTTACCCCCATAATATTCCCATCCAACATTTACTCTCCTGGAAATCACCAATCCAACATTCACCTACCTGCATTCAAACACTTGTCATTGTTCCTGTGCTACTGCCTTTCTCCTTCCAATTTAGAGATTATATTTCATAACTGACCTCCAACTACCTATTGCCTCCCCATGACACTTCACCCTTGTCTGCCTGATTGATTAGTCTATTATGCTCTGCACTCTTCCTGATGACTTACAGATTGCCCAGTATCTGTCACAGGCTTCCTTTTGTTGTCTAATATTCTCGGAGTTTTGGAACACCCTCCGGCTGCCATTCTCTCTCCATATTCCCTGGTCACCACCTGCCTCTCTTATGAATGTCTAGTTTGGAAAAACGAGAAAAAATCTTTTGCAAAATAAACCCCTACCTGCTGTGAGTTCACACATTTGCTGGTAAAACACACTTCTAAGACATTGTCATTTTCAATGGGGCTCTTTATTTCCTTTGCACCATTTGGAGGTATAAAAATGTCACTAGACCAGGCTGTGATCAGTGACATGGCTTGGAAAGCAGCTTTCCCCAGCAAATTTCCTCACCTGCATAAGTAAATGAAGCAGTGACAGAGAGGGAGCAATGTTGTGTTTAAAGATGTGTGTGGGTAGGAGGGTTCTGTGTCTGCTGGGGGAAGGTCTGGGACGTGTCCCAGATCCATCCATCTCCCTGTGCTTGTCAGAGGTTGTCCAGCTCTCTGATATTGTTCCAGGCTTGTCCCAGCTCTGTCCATCACTCTGACATTCAATTAAGTGCCCCATTCTCCTGGATCTTGCACCGGATTTGTGTTGTCTTTCTGAAATACCTCTTAGGTCATGTCTGAATATTACTAGCAGGAAGAGCAACAAAATGGTTGTCACTAATATTGCTATTATTGTTACTGTGTAGATGATAATAAAACAAGACATTGAATATCACAAAGATGAGTACTGTTACACTCAGTGTCACTTCTTTTTCCTACTGATTGTTTGGCACCACAGGTGAGCAGGAACTGACAGCAGTGGGAAGCAGAGAGAGCCCTGGCCAGCCAGGCACCCAAAAAGTAATAGAAAAACAATGAAGGTGTGGGAACTGACCACTGAGAGCAATAAAATCACACTTAAGATTTTACAGGACATTTATGGGACCCATCTTCAGGTGTAACAAGGATTATTTAACTTATTAAAACCTGCACATGCTGGGTGCCTGGTGCTGGTGGTGGCAGTGGCTCCTCACTCCTCCAGGAGCTCTGCACTGATGTTCTGTACCATCTGCCCTGGGCATACCCAGAGCTATCCATCTTCCTTGCATCTTTTTCCATCCTTGTCTGGCATTTGTCCCATTCTTTTTACTTCAGTCCCAGGTCCCCTTCCAGCATTTCTCAGCATCCCAAATCCACTGGCAAGTGGATTTCTTTTCCCTTTTAGTTACTCTGTTGAGCAGCAGCTCTCATTTGGACCTCCCTGTGGTCTTCTTCCCCTTTAGCTCTGGTCCCTGTGTCTCTGTGTTTGATCCATGGCTTAAGCAGCTGTTCTGTCCCTGGGATGGCTTGGTATTAATCAAGCCATCAATCAATCTTTTATCCCCTTTGTTGAAACTCCCTCTTATGCTTTCTCTTTTATCCTTGCAGTTTAAATACTGGGCTTGGTGACCACCTCGTGGGATCCTGAATGCTGTGTCCAGTGTGCCTCCCAGCCCCTGAGGACAGCCAGTAGGAGACTTTGAGGACTGTGCTGGAACCAGCAGTGACACACAGGCTCAGAGGTGAGGAGTGGATTCCATGGCACCTCTGGAGTGGGAGGAGTAGCTGGTGTGAGACAGCTGCCTGTGGGAGACAGCAGGGATGGAGCAAGTCTTGCTGGAGAGGGCTGCAGTGGATGGTCAAGGGGAGCCTCATGGAATTCACTCCCAGCAGGAAAGAGTGTGGCAGCGAGCCAGGGTTGTGTTTCTCACATTGCTGATCACGGGGTGGCTCCTGGTGGGACCCTTCTCCAGGTGCTGACCTTCCTGGGGAATCCCTGAGCTGCAGCTGCTGCACTCCTGAAAGCGTGGCAGCAGTGAAAGTTATCGTGGTTGCATATTTAATTTTTATTTTTTTAAAGATTGAATTCACATTCTTCTTCTGAGATTTAGGGAATAAAGAAGAACCACATTAATTCTCCCCTGCAGATGAGAAGTGCAGTGCGTGCCTCCACCCCAACTTCTACAAAATTCTGTTTTACAAAGCAGAAAAATAACATCGGGTTCATGTTGGAGCTGTAGCTCAGTTTTCTAAGAGCAGATTTTGCCCCATGTTCCCTGTTCAAATGATTAGCTGTGCTGGGCACTTTGAAATTTTCTCCCTCTTCCTCATCTCCACCTTGACATTATGAAAAGGGTTTTCATCAATCCATTGAAAGAAGGAGATAACTTTTGTATAAAAGTGCACGGTTGACAGGGTTGAGTTTTTTGGATAGTGTGTAATTTCTTTTACACTGTTATTATTTAAAATATGCTTTCTAAGAGGACAAAAGGGAATAGCTTAATGGAAACAAATTTCTGTGGCAAAATGTGCAGCTGGATAAAAAAAGATTATTTCTGTTATTGCTTGGTTAGACAGGTGAATTTCGAATTTGAGTACAAAAGGTGCTAAAAAGTGTGCCTTAACTTCTCTTCAGTGTGCTGTTGAGATTGAAAAGAATAATTTTTTGGGGAAAAACTTTTCTCTGAGCCTCTATTTCCAGCATTGTCAAATCTTTAGCGGCGGCCTTTTCCCACAGCTATTATCATGTTTTCACCTTTTCTTCTTCCACCTCATTTGTCCTTTTTTGAAGAAAATGTAGTGCTGGTGAGAGGCAGGCAGGTCTGTGGGCTGGCACTGATCTGGAAGGGAGGGACAGCAGAGCTAGAGGGGCACAGGCATCTCTGGGAGCCAGACCAGACCAGGGATGCAGTCCCAGGGAAAGATGGACAGCCTGGCCTGGGGGAAGTCATCTTGAAAGCATCTACAAGCCCTTAAGACCACCTTTCCAAAATGACTTTTAACCAATTAGGATCCTAAGCATCAATGAAGATAAGCAGAGCTTAGGTGCTCAGGTCCCTTGAGGCAGACACAAATATCTCAGCAATGCAGACAGATAGGCAGTTTGCCTGTCCAGATGGATCCAGACCCAGAGCCAGGCAATGAATTACAAATATAAGTGCCAAAACAGCAGGCTTGGGACACAAAGGATAAAAGACAGTTGTGTTATTTGAGCTGATAAGCTCTGCATCTCGTCTGGAAGATGCCAGGCATCAAAGGCTCCTGCAGGGATTTCACAATGGAGTGTTACACCATCCAGCACTGAGTTACCTAAGATGTAAAATGGGCCTTGCAGAGAAAGCTTCATGCCTGCCACAAAGGAGCAGAATAAGAGTTTGTTTTGAGAACTATTAGGCTGAATAATTTGCAATTGATCTTCATGGACACTGTGAGATATTGCTCCCAACAGAGCAATGATTGCCATTAGTGTCTCAGCTCCTTGCCTTCTTTCTCCTTTTT
>VZTT01008568.1:50968-79046 GCA_013400855.1 Buphagus erythrorhynchus | reverse complement strand
AAAAGGCAAGTGGAGGATGGTGAACCCCCATGAGCCCAGACATAAATAGACACAAGAGCTGAGAAATTGGAATTGAACTGGTGCTAGAGAAAGCCTTCAGCAGGAGGATGGAAAAACATGGCAGACACAAGTGCTTTTTTGTTAAAAAAAGTTTTAAAATACTGGAATAGAGGGAACACCGGACATGCAAGGATGCAAAGCTCTTCACTATCACACTCTCAGTATAAGAGACAAAGCATGTCTGACCTCCTTTTGGAGAATCTCCCCACATGCAGCTAGTTGGGAATCTTCTGACATGCAGCCCTTGGAGACAGGCTCAGAAATGATGTGCTTGGTTAGGTCCCCTCATTAGCAATGCTTTCTCTACCCACAGCTCTTGCAAAGGTTTGCAGGACAGACCTACCTCTCAGCTTTCCCTGCCTGAAGTCACAGTCTAGCTGGAGGCAGGCAATGGATGTTTTCTTCTCCACAACAGCTACTGGCTGCTGAGGGCCCACTACAGGAAACTCCAGCTCTGGAACTACCTTCAGAATTAACCTATTACACCCACTTTCTTTACACTTTACTCACAGGCATTTGTGGGCTTACCCACAGGGAATAGGCACAAGATAAATCACAAAAATTTATTGAGAACTTTTTTCTAGGGAGTCAAAAAATTAATCAAGCATCAGAAAGGAGGGATCAAAGTTAAACCAGGACCACCACTACCGTTTAGGTCAGAGCCAACAACTGATGGTCTGGGACTATTTGTTCAATTCTTTGGTCTGCTATGTTATTGCAATTGCCCTAACTTTTTTCTTTCCTCCAAACTGCTGTGCTGCAACAGGGACATTTGTTTCAGTGGCTCTAAGAAGGGCATTAGTGCTGCCATGCATTTAAAACTCTCTTTCTGCAGCATTCTTGAGCACTGTTTTTCCACCAGCCTGCTCTATTCTCCAGCAATACAATGCCACAGTATGAAAATGACCCAGCAAAGCTGATAAAATATTTAAGACACATGTTCTGATTGTGTTAGGTAAGCAAATACCACAAGAGCCCGACCATTAGTGACCCTGATCAGTCCATTCCCCCAGGACTTGCCAGCAGAGCAAGCCAGAACAGTCTGAACTAGAAGCAATGAGGCAGCTGCCTTTCCCAAAAGAGGGAAGCTTAAAGGTGTATTTTGCAGAGATGAGGAATTTGCAACCTGTGGATCCTGCTCTAAAAGCAAGAAAAAGAGACGTATAGGTATATAGATAGGCAGACATAGATTCTACAGATACATATAGATGATATAGATATATAGATGCAGACAGCAGAGATGTGTGCCTGTGTATGTGTGTATACAGCAGGTCAGCAGGTGTTTTCATGGAGCATTGCATTCAGCTGACAGCAAGTCAACTTAAAAGAAAGAAAAATATTTGACATAACTGGCCAGTTCATGTAGGAAATTGAGTCGAGAAAAAATAAATAAAGGCAGAAACTGATTAGTTTAAATTTGGGGCCCTCTGGATTATAATGGATCCCATAGGAAGACAGGAGGCTTTGTATGGAAGCACTCTATATCCTCCTTGCACTTTCCCTTTTGTTCCACTAATCATTTTCATTCTGTGTTATATGGTGGTTGATCCAATTGCAGCTTAGGAGGAGTTTTTCTTAGCTTCAAGAAGCTATGCTACAAAGACAACACGTAGCCATGGATAAGAAAAAGGAACTGTCCACAGTGAGACATGGCTGTGGACTCCGGTTATGCTGGGTTGTGTAGGGTATCACAACACCAGCCGTTGTTTTGACTTGGGTTTTTTGTTGTTGGTATTTTGCTGTGGCTGCTCCCTGTACTTAGATGTATATGTTAAATTGTCAGAATTAAAGTCAGGCAGTTTTCACAAGCTGGATGGGGAGGATGAGGAAGTGGTAGTTTTGCTACCACTGTCCTTCTGCAATGGTGGCTGCCTTTAGAGGCAAAGTTTTACCATTCAGATAGAGTAAGTGCAACTTGCACTAACTGACACCCCCCTTGGGTGCCTAATTCCTGCAATTCTAAACTCATCCCCTAGAACAGCTGAGGGACTATCAGCCTTTGTGAAGGTGTTTCTGCTACCTCTGTGTGGTAGTACTGTGTGGGATGAGGTGAAGGGCCTAGGGGGACACCCACAGCCCCACAACTCCACAGCAATACAATGTGGTAACATCCTACTCGTGCTGGCAGTGAGGTCTGCAGGACTCCCACTGTACTGACACACTTGGCACTGGCACTGCAGGTGGCTCCTGCCACTACATTGCAAAAGCTGAGCTAAACCAATGCCCTGCCATTAATCTGACTGTGCCTCAAGCCAATCTGACTGACTAAAAGTAGGGAAAAATGCAGTGGAAAAGTATTTATCATGTTGTCAGTGTAGCTAACTGGTGTGGCAAACCATGCAGCTCACTGTGTGCAGAGTCTGGCAAGGGCAGGAAGGACAGTGGGCAGGTGGGTGGGCAGGGAGTGAGCAGAGAAAGGAAAGATGGCCAAGATGTTTGTGAGCTGCTGCATGGTGAAGCTGTACTCCTAGGCTATGCCTGGGGCACCAAACAGAAACTCAAGTGAGATGGTGTCTGCATCTTGTGTCATTAGTGGCAGTACTTCTGCCCAGTTATTCCTGTGAGGTGTCTATACTGAGCCATCACCAAGGCTCTACCCAGAGTTGTCCTCCCACTCCAAAGCCTGTGAAGCCAAAAGTAGCTTTAAAAAATGACCTGTTCTCTGCCTTCAAAGAGCCAGCAATCCTCACTCTGCAGAGACAGGGAAACCCAAGTTACTGATTACAATGTGCTTTTAAATTCTTTATACAGTGGATTTACAGAGCAGAACTCACATTTTAGTTAAAGATCTTTACGCGTATCTCCATGTGGGCAATTTCCTCTGTCATGTTATGCCTCGTGTCACTCGAGGAGAATTTTACAAAGATCATTTTAAGCAGCAGCAAAAAGAGGTACCATCTTGATCTGCTCACAAAAACATTTCTGCTTTCCTTGCAAGCCTGTGCTGAGCAAGGGGAGCATGCAGGGCTGAGCCCTGTCAAGGAACAGTGCCACAGAAGGAAGCATGACAATCCACACCCCTGGCACTCACAGTTTGCTTCTGGGATGGGATGAGAAAGGCCTGTTTTTCCCAATGAGAAATTAAGACCCTCTGGCTTGCTGAAGCCATAGAAGAAGTCAGGAACAAGGCAGTCCCTTTTCCAGGAAAAAACTCTACTTCTAATGTGGTATGAGAGCAGTAGGAACCCATCAGAGCTGCAAAGCAGAGCTCCATCATTGCTGCTGGGCTAATCGGAGCCAGCAGCTGGGAGGGAAAGCCAAGGACAGCTTTTAAATGCACACAGCAGAGAGAGGAATGAAAAATATTAATTTTAAATGGATCGACACTGGCCTTGGAACTAGGCAGGCAAACATCCAAACCTGTCAGGAGGGAGTAATGAGGGCTTTTAAATTAGATGTGATCACCTATCTGCGGCTGTACAGAGTGTTTGCTGTGTATCCCTCATACCTTAGGGAGAACCCCAGACATGTGAGGTTACAACTGGGCTGTCTGTCTATGGGCTCCTTCATCTGAAAGTTTCAAGTGCTTCTCGGGCTTTAATTTAGTGTCTTAATTACCCAGGGATTTAGGTAAATATAATTGTCTTCATTTTTCCCAGCAGTACACAGAGAGGAATAGACTGACAGAGAAATCAGAAAGTGTGAGTACGCCCCCCACTTTCCTGCCCCCCCTTTCCTGCTCTTGCCAACAGCCCGTACATCAGGCTCTGCCAGGAGACTGCGGCCAGGCAAAGCTTTACCTGCTGAAGGCATATCCATGCAGTCCTCCCTAAGAACTGTAATCCTTGCCCTCAAGGAGAAATGAGCTGTTTTGCTTTCCATCTGTCTTCTTCAAAGCTCTGGCCAAGCTCGTCCTCATTAGGAGGCCATTAAAACACCGATGTTCTTCACATTACGATTTCCTCTTGGATTACATGGGAAGATTTTTATATGCTGTAAAAAGATTCTCCAGTTCTGACATCTCCTTTTTTATTTGCCCAGACCAAAAGCTTGCAAGGAACAGGAATGGGAAACCATACCAACATTCAAATAAAATGCCACAATCATCCACAGAGGCGAGGGGAAAGCCCTACAGTCTCGTTAGCCAAACTTGCACATGGTTCTAATCAAATGGGGGGGAGGGAGACATTCCCTTGGCCACGGATACCAACAATTTTTTCCTTAGGTTCCAATTCTGTAACTCTTATTCATCCGAAGATAAACGGGCTTTTCAGGCAGGGAAAGAGGGCTTTGGGACCAGGCTCTAAGGCTTTTCATGTATTCATGAAGTTGTCACTTGCCTTTTACATTCAAATTCTGATGGGTCAGACTTCCTAGATGGTGTCTTTCAACACCTAATAACTCACCCAGCAAGCTCCAGCGCTAATACAGACGTCTTCTTATCAAGCCTGAGACTGAGCGGTTTGAGGATTATTTTAAAGACACTTTTTGGATTTGTACCGAATCCTTCACAGGGATTATTTATGTGGCATTTCTTTCCCATTACACAGTTGAAAACATCACCTGTTTTAGCAGGAGATTTCTGGGGTGAGTGCAGAAATATTTTGAGGAATTTGGTCATTACCATTTGCTAATGGAAAATGTAGTAACCGAAGCAGCTTTTTTAAAACCACAATAAATTTTATATTTGTTACTGCTGTATTCCCATTAAATGCATTAATTACAGGAATGTTTAATGAAACAAGTAAAAAAAAAAGCCCTCCATTATGTATAGTGCACTGTGAAAAACAAGGTATTCAGCAGCGTGTGCTCTTATATACTCTTAATAAAAGACCTTACCATAAGGTAAAAACCCAATAAAATATGCTATAATGTGCTATGGGACCCACCATTGATTTACAATAAATTTACTCCTTTAGCATTAAGCAAGTTTTGCACAATACACAGCCAGCTTTTATATATTTATATATAAGACCCGTTTTCTTCTCACAAAGATTTATTGAATTTCCCCAGAGCATATTCATTTTCTAAAAAGTTCTTTGTTTTGCTCTATATTCATTGTAATAAAGGCAACAATCTTCTTCCTGATTGACACCCGCGATATTAAAATTACAAAAAAAAAAGAGAGCTGATATCGTAATACTTTATATGGAAACATTACTCTGTAGGCTCTGTGAGACTAAATGCAAGCAGAGTTTTGCTAATATCTGGCATTTTGCAAAACTGCAGCATGTTGGGCGAGGTCTAGAAATACATGGCAAAATTATTGTGAAGTTCCAGTTTCTAATTCCTCTAAGGAACTATAAATGAGTAATTTTAAAAATAAGTTCATACACCTTCTGTTCCCCCAAATTTAAATGGTGAACATGTAAAACCCATAGCAGCAAGTTCAGTATAACTGCTGAGAAAGTTAAATTATGCATAACATAATGAACATGGGTTGATATCCTTGAAGAAATGAAGGAGGATTCTCTGAAATGCACTTGCCAATCCTTTGCATGTCATCAAAGACTATTTTTTCAAGTACGATGTAATGTCTCATGATATAATGGAACAGTTCTCGGCGTTCCCTATTAGTCACACAGATTATTATGGTTGGCAGAGGGTCCTCTCTGTGTTCCTTCCTTAGAGGTACATCTGCTCTCCGATGCCCATTCAGTCCACTATAAAATTCAGCCCCCCGGTTTTAAGAGGGCCCCCTTCTGCCTCAGCCTCCCCTGTAATAACGGGAGGGGAACTTGCAAGGCGCTCGTCCTGCAAACCCGCGCCGAGGGCCGGCAGGGCTCGCCCCACGAGTACGGAGCTGCGGCCTACAGCAGGCCAAGGGCAGGAGGCTTGGAGAGGAAAATGCCTCTCTGCTTGCCCTGCCCTGCTGAGGAAGGTCAGCTCTGCTGAGAGCAAGTGTCGCCCTGTTTACGCACGCCTTTGGGGCAGCCGAGCTGGGCCGACATGCGTCTGTGCCTCCCACAGATCTCCCGGCTCCCGCACGGACCCTGCCGAGGCCGCTGCCCCGGGTGTAAGCATTGCACACACGGCCCCGCTCTCTCACCCCTCACCTGCGGCCATCCCAGCCCGGGGCCACCAGCCCCGCTCCCACACGCGCCGGTGGCCGAGGGCGAACCCGGGGAGACGCCAAGTTCTGCACCATCTGGGGCAGGTGCGTTTGCCCTGCACAGACGGGGCATCTCCCCGGGCCCGAACCCGCGCTACCCGGGCCCGGCCGCGGGCAGCTGCGGCACGGCGGGGCGCACCGGCACACAGAGCTGATGCGGCTCGGCTCGGCTCATGTCTCTGAAGTCGTGCCGGCGCGTTCCCGGTGCGGCCGTGCCCCCCTGTGGCGCGGCCGGGAAGCTCAGGCGGCCGCCGCTCCGGTCCCCGCTCCTGTCCCCGCTCGGCCCGGCCGCAGCCCCGGCTCCGCGGCGGGGGTCCGGCCGGGTCGCGGGCCGCAGTCAGCACCGCTGGTGCTGCTGTTTTTCTTTCCTCCGTTTTTTCTTTCCGCGGTGGTCACGGGGCGAACTGCCCCTTGAACTGATCCGACCGACAACTAATTGATCAAACCCCAGCAAAGGCAAAAGTTAGTACCAAAAGGTCTGGAATTGTTGGCTCCCCGCGTCGGCCAGCGCCGCGGTCGCTGGGTTTCATGGAAGGAAGAGACAGTGCCACGCGCTTTTTGCCGGAACAGGGAGCCCTTCATCACTTTGGTGGGACACCCACAAGACAGCGGGGTAGCAGCAGCGGGGAAATGCTGCCCTGACCCACGGAATGGCTCTTCTTTCTCACAGCTGCTCTTTCGTCCGCGGCAGGGCACTGAGGAGCTCCATGGGTTCAAGGGGCTGGCTTCTCACTCTGCCTGCAAACTTCCACAAAGAGAAAGGAACGGGGATTGCTCTGGTGGTTTCTTCATTTTCCTATTTCAGAGCTGACAATTTTCAGCAAGAAACCAAATGTGATACAGCAACTGTAGGAATGTGAATGAAGACTTTCAGCCAAAGAGTGAAAGCAAAGGAATTAAGAGTTATAATAAGTAGCATTCCCTACTCTTTATATATAACTATGTGATTTTCAAGGTCCCTTCCAACCCTAACCATTCTATGATTCTATGAAATATGTATCTCAACTGCTTTCTCTGTGGATTATGCAGACTATTTCTGTTCTTGACTTCAACCACTTTAGAAACGACAGATTTAAAATTTGACAAGAAAATGCTCCATTGGAGTAAAGCTCTGGAGCTTATTAAAGAGCACACACAGTCACATGCTGTGGATAATGCACCTCTCTATTCAGCACAGCAAGGACAGTCTTCAGCTTTCTGAAGCTTTTCCTGTTAAAATGCTAACCCTGGAAGAACTTAAATGAACACTGAGTGAGGTCTCTATGGAGGGGACAGCACAGCCGGCAGAGGGACCCTGTACACTGGGATAAATGGCAGGGGTTTGGTAGCAGGCAATGACCAGTATGGAAGGAGGACATGAATCATTAAGATTGGAAAATACCTCCAAGATCAAGTCCAACCATTAACCCAGCACTCCTGTGTGACCCCTAAACCACGTCCCAAAGTGCCACATCCACAATTCTTTTAAATACCTCCAGGTATTTAAGTGGTGATTCCCTAGGCAGCCTTTTCCATTTGACCACTCTTCCCCATGAAGAAATTTTCCTAATATCCAATCTAAACCTCCCCTGATGCAACCATCACTTGTTACTTGGGGGAAGAGACCAACCCCCACCTCATTACCATCTCCTTTCAAGTAGTTGTAGAGAGCAGTAAAGTTCTTCTTGGCCTTCCTTTTCTCCAGCCTAAACAACTCCAGCTCGCTCAGACACTCCTCATAAAACTTGTGCTCCAAAGCATTCACTAGTTCCATTGCCCTTCTCTGGACACTCTCCAGCACTTCCATGTCTTTCTTGTAGTGATGGGCCCAAAACTGGACACAGCATTTGCGGTGTGGCCTCACCAGTGCCCAGAACAGAGGGACAGTCATTGCCCTGGTTCTGCTGGCCACACTGTTTCTGATATAGGCCAGGATGCCATTGACCTTCTGTCTGGCTGATGTTCAGCTGCTGTCAACCAGCACCTTTTCCTCTGGGCAGCTTTCCAGCCACTCTGCCCCAGCCTGTAGCACTGCATGGGGTTGTTGTGACCCAAATGCAGGACCCAGCATTTTGCCTTGTTGAACCTCAGACCATGGGCTTTGGCCCATCAATCCAGCCTGTCCAAATCCCCCAGCAGAGCCTTCCTACCCTCCTGCAGATAAACACCCCTGCCCAACTTTTCTCAGTGCTCTCTAACTGGTAATCAGAGATTTATGTTAATTGGCAATAAGTAGTAAAGTAAAAATTCCACAAATGGAGTCCATTTTGCCCATAACACCCTGAGCACATTATGCTGGCTGACATGAATAAGGAGGCCATAACCCCTTGTAACCCATTTGCATTGTAAATCTATCCTAGTACAACATGCCTTACACTCACCATCTTGGAAACTACATTATTCATCACAAAAGTTCCTCATGCATTTCCAGTGATTTAATTTGTCTTTGGACCTGTATCTTATGGGAATCTGGTAAATCATCATTTAGGTGATTAAGGCTTGAGGCATCATTGGGAAGAGCAGGAATTGAGAAGAAACCCAAATCTTTTGGTCACATGGGACTTCTCAAAGAAGCCAGATAGATTTTGCCTGAAAGTGTTTTAAAGTTTTCAGGCCATGTGGAAAGATTTCAGACCAAAGGAATGCTCATGCTTCTTAGGTAAAACCACTAAAACAAGGGGGTTTAGGAACTAAGAGAAATGTTAAATATCTGGATAAAATTCTGAGTTGCATACATCTTACAGTTAAATCATTGTAAAATTAATAGGAAAGAAAAATGTTGTTACTATCCAACAGGAATGTTTTTTCCCATTTTGCTGTGTTTAAGCAACTACTTTTAATTGAAAGGATCCTTAACAATACAACACAGCTTCTTAATTCTGCTGCTTGGAATGAAAACCTGAAGCAGAAAACACAAACAAATAAAGTAGCCCTTTGAATCATGCTACTGGGTTTTGCTGGAAACTACTTCTAAAAAACAGTCATTAAAACCAAAGCTGAAACTCTCCTTCTTCATACTGGTAACTCCAACACAGTACAAAAGATACCTGTGCAAGTGGTGATTTTTATGCCTGTGGGACTATTTGTGGTAGTGCAGATAAGCCCACATGTGAGTGTTTGCAGAAACTGAGCTTATCTCCAGCCCATATTAGCTGGATTCAGTGTGCTCGAGCAGACACACATTGCTTTCTCTCAGGAGCCATGGGGTGAATACCCTCCAAGTTTCAGATCTCCTTTTCCACTCTAAAGTTAAAACTTCAAAAGTCTGGAGTAAGAACCTTTGGGGATTAATGTAATTCATTCTTTCCTGTCCAAGTTTTACATTGTGGAGTTATTACGCTGCTCACCACAACTGCAAGCTCTGGGCCAGAGACAACTGTTTCAGTTTATTTTAACAGGGTGTTTACCTTATTAAAGTAATAACAAAGAGGGATGATTGCATTAATTACTACATCAAACTAGCTGCCATGGCACTCCCCTGCCAGCCCTCAAATCAATTAGTTGCATCTGTAAGTTAAGTGATTGAAGGTTTTTTATTATTACTCCTTCCCCCCCTGTTTTTCTTTTAATCCATTTTGCCACTTAATACTGTCTCTTCAAGTGAAAGCTATTGTTCTTCACTGAGAGGATGAGAAGATTTAGATGGACTCCTAACATGTGGTAAGAGGTTCAAAGCTTGATTCATGGTTACTCAGACCCATCTGAAGTGATACATACCCCACAAAGTGATTTTAAAATGCTGCTTTTCTACTGATAGCAATTTAGATGTGCCTTGCCCTGGTGTAATTGGTTACAGGGGTTCAAAAAAGCAGTAAACCTTGGGGTTTGTCATATCTCTATGAATGAGTGGCATTAGTGGTGTCACGCTAATGTAAATCCAGCATGAAAAACATGACCAAATTAGCTACCTGCTTGGTTTTATGTTAAATCTAGTTTCTTAATGAAACAGTGCAATGTGCTGGATGCAGGGCAATGAGTGTACATCTTTATCTTCCTCCTAGTAAAGTTGAAACCATCAGACAATTTCAAAAAAGCAGATGGGAAGCAGTCACAAAGCTCCAACTAGTTTCATGAAAGGAGTGGGCTGGATAAAGAAGAGAGAACACTTGTCCCACCATTGAAGGAGAAGTGAGCAGGGACCTCCTTGTCCACATGTGAGGCACAAAGCCACAGTTCCACCAATGGTCTGGGTGTGGAGACACCCACTTTGCTTCCCCACACAGCAGCCATTTCAGAGGAGCACACGGGGGGTTTCTTTGCTCCCAGGACCTTGAAGGGCCATGCACAATCAGGGTTTTTTAGGAGTGGAGTTAATTTTTACATCAGAGAGAAAGGGAGTGCCTCCTTATAGGAAGCTGCCTGCCAAGACAGCAGCAGGCATGGCACAGCCTCCTGAATCTCTGATGGGGATAAGCAGCAAGTCTCTCAGCATTTTTAGCAGTACCCTACAGCTGCCAGTTGCAGATATAAGGTAGAAGAATGACAATGGAGCTGGCTGCTGCTTCCCAGTTCTAATTTGATCTAAATCAGATCATGAGCAGTTAAAAATAAAGACTTGGGGCTGCTTTAAGTTAAACCAGCTGTTTTATCAATAGCCTGCAAGGACAGGGAACAGCAATACTAGTCCTGTCATCTCCTGTCTTCAGTGTTCTGCCTGCCACCAGCTGCAGAAGCCACTGGGTCTACAGATTTCCCAACAATGGAATAAAATACACTGTGGGAAGATCCATCTCCTTTTGGTTCTATTGTTCTAACAGCACAAAATGTCTCAGTGCAGCTGAGAATCTGGCTTTTCACATCTCTCCCAGCTTCTAATAGATTTCAGCAAGAAAAATTGCTTGTTTCATTTCACTGAGAGTACATAATTGCTGTCAGAGACGTCCAAACTGATTTTTTTTTTTTTTTTTTGGTGAAAAATTGTTGCACATTGGACGTCATCTAAAGTTGCTTGAGATGGGAATAGGGGGAAATATAGGAGAGGCCTGTGCCATGGGGGAGATATTCACAGCAAATTTACTATGGTAGGGGACATCAATTTTTAGAGTTACTATTAACCTCAGTGTCACCACTGCAGTCAATTAACAGAACTAGGAATTCCCCTGGTATCTCCAGGCCAAATTCTGGTAATTGATGCTCTATTTGGCTTCCATTTTCCTCAGCTGGGTCTCATGTATGCATCTAAGAGTAGCATTTGACCCAAAAAAGAGGAATTGTCACTTCTGTTAGAAGCAGAAGCATTTGGTATGCCATATGTGGGTTTTCATTCCTGGGTGGAAAAGTCTGGGGAGATTAACAGGGCTCCTTTGTTGCCCAGTGATTTAAGGTGTGTTGGTTTGCATGACTTCATCTGCTACCTTCCAACACTCGTGAGGCTTTACTGAATTAACTGAAAGCAAAGAGAGGCAGCAGAGGAGTGGGAGAATGGGAGCATCCTACAAGGATTACTCCTGTGTAGCTAAAACATTAGAGAATTCCTGTGTTTAGGAAGAAAAAGAAGAGGCCCTGCCTACCATTGCTGCACCCTGGTGCTTACAGCATTACGCCATGCAAGTAATAGAGGACATGTTTGTGTTTAAAAGAGTGTCAAAGCCAAGTGTGGTAAAGAAAATACCTGGTGTGATAATAAATCACTTAAAATGTTTGCAATCTCACAAAACAGGGATTGTTGAGAATTTTCATGTTTCACTCCACATTTTCTTTCAAAGGAGTGGGAGGAGAAAAAGTTTTCAATTTGTCTTGCAGACTTGTAATTTTCATGTTCATGTTATGTCTTTAATTATGTCATTGAGAAGCACTCAGCAGAATTTGCCTCCTTTGCAATACCTTCTGAAATGAAAAATTAAATTCTGTTCTAGTTGTAATAATAGGAGAATTTTCATCTTCAAAAGAAAAAAAACATGTTCAGGCCAAGGCATTTAACTAGGACTCAGGGCATATAAAGAACAAGCTGAGTGCCAAAGCACAGACACTTAATGCAATAGATGCAAAGTACACTTAATGCAATAGATGCAAAGTAGCCTTTGATGCCCCGTAGCTCCAAGACACCTGCCTGAGGCAGGCAAATGTGACAAAGCACATCTGCAGCCTCCAGAAAGGGAGGTGAAGGATAGGCAGGGTGTCTAAAATAGCACTGGTTACCATTGCTTAGGCACTAGAATTTCTACACACTATTGTAATTTATTCCTGCATTGGTTTGACTTTCATCCGATTATATATTTGATAGGAAGCACATTGTAGTGGCTCTAAGTAGACATACATGAGCAAAAGATGCACAAAAATGATGCCATAGTGTCCTTCTATGTTACTGGCAAGATAAAGATTCGCTGTAGGAATTAACTGCAGGTGGGAAACCCAGAGAAAATTCAGGGACATAAAGTGTCCTCCAAGGAATAAAATTAAATTCAGGAATATTGTCTTCACCTCTGAGGAAAAAAATCTCAGTGGACTTTTCTATAGTTGAGCATTTAGTGAAATAGTGACTCCAGAATAAGCGTCCTTAGCAGCACTTACCCAAAGTAAACAGAGTTGAAATCAGAATTGTATAGAATAACACTGTGTATGAGTTTATAACAGAATAACAATTCTGAAAATGTTATCTTGGAGAAACTCAAAATTAATTAAACCTATGGCCTTGCAAGGAAAATAAAAATAACTTTAAACAAAATCTATCAGCATAGTGTTTTAAAAGTTTCCCTCACCTTTGTGGTTTTAGTCTAGGAATTGCATTTCAGCTAGAGCTTTACTGCTTTTGGAAGGTAGCAAATAGAGTACTCAATTGTAAAAAATTGTGGAAATTAGGAGTCCTTTGGCTGCCCAGTGTGGTACTGTTCCCTATGGGCTCATTTGAAGGAGAGCTGCCCAAAGGCCAAACTGTACCCGTGACTGGGAGCACACACAGTTCTCACTCTTGCCAATAGAAATTCCATGCACAGACCAAGGCAGTAAATTGTGCTGCATACTTACAGTAAAAATTGGTGATAAGGAGAAACATACGCGATTTTTAAGGAGCTTGTGCTTTTTAAGAATGATTTATGTCATTGTGAATAAAGTATTGAATATTTAAATGGGCTAGGGACTCTCATCTGCTGATTACTTGATGTTAAAATATGTCATTTCAGAACTCAGAATACCCTTTCAAAAATTTTGTAACTTTCTCACTCTCTCTGGAGTCATTAATTATACGGTTTTGAGAATCAGTCAAGGGACATACTCAGTTTCTTTCTCCACTAGGCAGAGAAATATAGTTCAAAGTACTCTACCTAGTCTCTCAGCAAATTAATAGACTGGCATATGTGCTTCCTTGGCTAACACTTTTCACCTGTGACAACTGCAGGTAATTATTTTGCCCAAGTGAAACTGATTCTGGGCATTCTCAATGAGAAAACCTTTCTTTCAAGGTTCAATAAAATTTGGTATGCGTTTAACCCTTGGAACTTAGATCTTTCATTATAAAGTTGTATGGCAGGAAGAACTGACTCTTTGCATTTGAATATTGGTCTCCAAAGAGATAGCGATAGTGGGAGCAAGAGTGCCAATGTTATTCTTTAAAGATGAGGTAAGTTACATCCTGTCCAAACTTAGGAGGCTAAATNTTAGGAGGCTGAATGAGTTTGTGACAGTTATATTTGTTATGACAGGGCTGCCTGAAACGGTTAGAAAAAAGCTGCTGCACCAAAATACTTTTTTTTTTTTAGGATTAAGTTTGGCAAAAAGTTGAGTAATTCCCTTATTTCAGGTAAAATTCCATACAAACTTATCCTAAAATCTGAAGGCCCACAGAGCTCTGGCAAAACCCACTATTTTAAAACTACTGATTGTTCCCCAAATATTTACAGAAATCCCATCAGAGCAACATTGGATGAAATATTATGTTTTTCAGGTAGACCTTTGTAAAAGTGTGCTTTCCTGTGCAAACATAAAAAACCTCTGACAACAACAACACAACCCCAAACGAAACCCAACAACACCACAAACACACAAACCAAACTCAAAAAAACAAAGAGAAAGCCGCACGTTCAAAACTGGGAGCAAAGTAAGGGTTCTCTGGCCATTGCAGACCTCATTGGTAATGCCTGCCTTCCAGTGTCACTCTTTTCAGCCACGTGGTGCCATTCCTGATGGTGATGCCACACCTCATGTCCCAGGGAGTTTCCCCATCTGGTTTCTGTCCTGCTTCCTGAGCTGTATGGCATTTCAGCATCCTGCTGCAGAGTAGTTTATGTACACTCCTAGAAATGTTAGGGCTGGTGCAAGGAAGGAAGGAAACAATGGCTCTGCTCAACTTCTGTTATGTCTTACACCATTAACCTTGTCTCTTCCTCTGAATGATCTGAGGAGAAATAACCATTATATTAAGGAAACGGTGTAGAAAAACCATGGTGTTCTGAGACTTTATTTTTAAAGCACTTTCGAATTCTCAAATGAAATACACTGGGTGTTGGGTTATTGCTAATAAAATCTGAGTAACTTATTGAAGTATTCATAAGGTGAATGAATGCAAGACTTATATCATTAGCCTTCTTAAAACTTTTCACAATTCAATTCTACAAATCAGCAAACAATGAAATTGGTTATTGGGTGTGGTAATATCTACTTCACCACTGCAAGTTGCTTTTATGGGCATTATTACGTCAGCTAATCATTAGCAGGTCTGCCCTTAGGAAATTTTGTTTAGCAAACCAAAATTATATCTCTTTTTAATGTGAAACAGTTGACATGAAGGATTATGGATATTAGATGAGGGTTTGTATTTCGAAAGGGGGAGCTGGAATGTGAGAGGCCTCAAAGCACACATATTCCTGACCCATCTGTTGTGCCAGCTACACAAAAGCCAAAGAGGGACAGGAACTCCTTGAGCTTGGAAGTGCTGCCATGAATACTAAGGGAAGAAAGACGCACATACAGTGTNAGGAAAGAAAGACGCACATACAGTACCATAACAGTCACAGACTTCAGGGCTGGGAGGAAAGAGGAGCATCTTAAGCAAGCTGAGGATCCAAACTGCATCCACTTTGGCTTTTGGACTCAAGTACTCCCCCACCCACATGCTAGAAACAATTCTAATCTTAAGAACAATGAATACCTCAAAAACCTTTCAAGGCAATACTGGAATTTGTATGCTGAGGAGCGTTCAAAAAATTCATTTGCCCTGCCTTATGCTGAGACCCTCTGCTATTATTTTCCTTTTCTTGAATGGCTAGCCTCTCTCTCTCCCCTGTAAAAAAATCTAATAAGGATGAAGACTGAGAAGAAATTTGAAAAAAAGCCCTAAGAAATAGAAAAAAGCTTTTGCCTTTCATTCAGGTAAAGAGGGATCCCAACCCACTTTCTGTAACTGTCAGAAACACCAGAGCTGTTTGTTTTCGTTTTGCAATAACCACTGGAATTTTTGCTCAGTTATTTTACAATTCTTTAAAAGCTGGATTATATCATAAACTTCTGGAAATCAAGTATTACCTTCTTTAAAGGTCAAAAAGTACTATAGGATCCATTAATATGTAGCAAAATAGACATGCAAAACAAATTTGAAATCATAGATGCACTTGATGAAAATTTCTCCCACAGCAGAAATATACACTACTCACACCCCAATGAGTGAAAACATGGAAACTGGTTTTTTCAAACCCCACATTTTCCCTCACAAGACTCAAACACTTCTGAATGCCAGTGCAGTTTTCAATAAGAGTTAACTAAGATTTAGTCTTGAATCCTATTTGTGGGAAAAGCACATATATTTCTCAGCTATTCTGTGACTGACTCACATCTTCTTGATTTCTAGGCTGGCAGGTATAGCATTGATGAGGAGCTTTTCACTGTTCCTGTCATCTTTGACTGACTCAAAAGCCAAGAAAACTAAATGCATACAGTGTTGGGAACCCATGGTTTAGTGACCTCAAACACTCTGTCCCCATCTACATACTCACCATTTGTAAGAACAGGGATCTCATTACCATAGGTGATGAAGTGTGGGGGTGTACAATGAAGAGCTTATTTCTCACTTGTGTGCAGAGCCATAATTTACTGACCAAAAAAACACCACTTGTTTATTTTGGTGTATATTTAGCGTGGTGTAACTGATGCCTTCCTTCCTTTTACACACATGACACCGCAGCTCCCTCTCTTCCCAGCGCTTAATCCCCACTTTACTACCCAGAACTGCATGTGGATACAGCTCAGGTGGGCACCCAGAATTTCTGGGGTTGATATCTTGATAACAGTGGCTTACAGCAGACAACACTTGAAGATGCACAAGGTAGATTCAAAAGGTTTTATTTTTATCTTCTTTGTACAATTAAAGAAGTAGCAGTTCTCTGCTGCTGCCAGATGGGTTATAGTTCATCTACTCACATGGAAATCAGTAGATAAAATCACAAAAGATAAACAGCTTGGCTCTCATAGTGTCTACTGCAGCACTGTCACTGGCTTCAGGATGGCTGTGAGGTCACCTCATACCTTTAACATGAGCTAAGTACATTGCATGATACCTCTGCTCCTTATGGTCAATTTGTTATGTGTCTTTCAAGCTGTTGAAAAAGGACTTGATTGTCTTTCATTTGGCAAGCAAAGGAGATGAGATTTTCAAAATAAATTCTCCATCACACTTAANTTAGATAAGGTGTCTAGATAGATAATGGTCCATATGGCATCACAGAGATTGTACTAGAGATGTCCTCAGTTTTCACTGAACCACTTTATTTAACTTCATTTAACCTCATTTATATAAACCTCATTTATATAAACAAATTATTTATTTGTTTTTCATCAAGAGAAAGTTAGATAAATATTACTGAAACACAACATGACGTTTTGAGCTTTTATTTACACTGCTTTCACAGCAATGCACTCTTATAAATAAATGTTATTCAGCACAGAGGCTTGATGTCTGAGAAAGTATTTGATCACATAATTTCAAAGTCAATACAGGGAGCAGAAATTCAGAAACATCCTTCACGTTTAAAGAAACCACTGTCTAGGTTCTAATAATTGAGATAATTCAGATAAAGATGGATCAGTTGCTGACCGGATCTCACCTGCATTTCAGGATTAAGAGATTGGCTGCAATTTCACTCTAAGAAATGCCCAAGGAATCTCAAGACAAGACACTTATTATCCCAATGGTATAGTTATAAAACAACATAGAAACATTGTAAAAATTTGGTACTGTAATAGTGTTGTGTATCTGAAGAGAAGCTTTTGAATATATCAAATGTGTACAGGATGTGTGGATATGAAGTGTTTCACTGAGCTTTCTGAAAGGATATAGACCACATCAATCCTAATGTTCATCAAAATTCTAATTGTATCAATTACTTACTATTTATCTGAAGAGTAACAATGGAATTCAAATAAAAATAGCTTCAAATGATAACATATCCCCCCAGGGTCCATCCAAACCCTCTCACAGTTCCTGCCTATGACTGCTGTCATAGGATTAATGAAATTTTCTGCATTTCAAAGAGCACTCCCAAACAAATGCCTCCCTTTTAGAATTACCTTAATCCTGGGGAACTCCATTCATGAAAGTCACATGTTATGAAATCAAATTTCCAAAACTGAAATAGTGTCACACTTGTAGAAAGTGAAAACCAAAAACTTTCTTTGGTGTCCGAAGCATTCGTGTGGTTCCTGTGAAAAGAAGCCATACCTTCCCAAGTACACACATGTCATGTGCAACTGACATTTTGGAGACTGCTAAAGAATGTAAATTCATGTATCACAAAGGGCACAATTACATTTTTATGATGCGTTAGGAGATACCTATACTATTCCTTACCTCACTGTCCCTCAGTAGGGGTTCAATTCATAAGAATCTTTTATTTGCCTCATTGAGGTTTTAGGGAAAGCCAAAGGATAAATTTATTGAGAGACCATTATTAAAATAAAAGCTTTGTTTACTAAATAGAAGCAGGCATTTCAAAGAGGCTTCTGATTCTGAGTGCACCATGCTGGCCTACTTTTCAAAAATGCTCAGCACCTGCAGTTCCCTCTGCAAAGGAGGTTGGAGAATGAGACATTCAACACTTCAATTAGTGTACTGAAAGCACAAAAGCTTTAATTAACATAAGATCCAATGCAGTGATTTATGCAGATTAACCTTATTTACAAAGTTGAGCTCTAACAGGTGTTTTGCTGTTCTCCCTCCAAATTTAACAGTGTTTTAATTTTTCACTTAGGCCATCAAACTCAAACAGAGACTCAGTTGAATAAATACATGGATCTGCTTTTGCCATTCTCACATCACAAAGTTCATTAAATCACAGAAGACTGGACATCATCATAACAAGAAAGAATGCTTTACATAAAAGGGAGAAAGAATTATGAACAATCCTGCATGTGTAAGAATGCTTTTCAAGGAAGACTGAATACTGAACAAACCCTTGCAGTAAAGCTTCATGTATTGTACCTCCACTCATGGACTGTCAGCATTATGCCTTGCCAATTCATAATTAACATCTGCTGTAGCCAAAGAACCCAATGCCAGATGCAAACTGCTGAGGTCCGTTTCAATTGTGGCACCACAATTGCAGAAAATTATTTTCCACTGAGAGGGGGAAAGTTTCAGAACATGCTCTACAGAATGATTCACTTAGAAGTCATGCATGGCATTATTTAGATAGTTGTTTTTTTTTTCTGTAGTTATCTAAAAAGTAGGGATATGAAGTCAGCTGGTGAGACAAATCCAGACTCTCACTCTTGTGTCACCATCACCTCAGTGGCCTGCCTTTGAGTCTTCCTCTTCACTTGACACCTTAAATCAGAGAGATTATTTTGCCTATGTCTTACCCAGAGGAAAGAATGCAACTCCATTTAGCCTATTTGGCTGTTCATTAAGAATTTTGTTAAGATTACCTGCAAAGCTTTTTAGATGGTGATGTGTAAACCCAAGAATCAGATGTAAGAAAATAACCTGGAGACCTCTGGTCAAAAACATCCTCATATCCAGTAAATTAGGAGGTGAATTTAAGAGTGACATGAACCAGAAGCTCCTCCAAAATTGAAATTCACTGTGGTATCCACAAGCAAAGCTGTGTGTGTGCATACAAAATTAACACTGTCTGTGAAAATAAATAGCCTTGGCAGCAACACTCCAGAGCTAGAGCATAATTGGCCTGCATTTTACTCTCCTTTTCTCCCTTGTATTTTCTTTGTGCTGTGTTTCTTTGTGTAAAGAAACCCTCATTCGAGGGATTTATAGCCTTTCAGGGAGGAAATTAAAGATTCCGTGTCTCTCCATCACTCACAAAGAGTAAGATTTGATTTTTAAAATATTGTTGTTATTTGTGACTGCAGTTTATCTGCATATCTTCAGCAACATTAGCTCTTCTTGCATAAGAGTTTGAAATACAGCAACTAGTGAGTGTGATGGGATGGAGTTAAAATAGGAAGCCTTTTCTTTTCCCTCCAAGGCATATTAGAGCATGGTGTTCACTGAACATCATGGAGACAGCCCATATTTGTACCTTCCCCCTCACACTTGTGTGGATCAGCCTGATGAAAGATCCAGATTTAGGTTCATAGCATTCCTCACCCTACTCCCCTTAGCACTTGATAAAAATAAAACTCAGGCAACTGATTATGGATAATCCAAGCCCCCCGCCCCCAGACATTACATTGAAACTTCAAAAAAGCGTATTCTAAAGGGGCCTTAAGGAGCAGGATGAGAGGTTATTCATTACCTCGTGTGAACTAGATTGAGTTAAGTGCCTGGTCCTCAAATAGATGTGATCCTGCAAGAGGGGGAAGGCCTGGGTCCCACAATGGGCTCAGTGTGGCAGCCCCGCTTGCCTACACAGAATCCCATTGACAGCATTCAAACAATCTCGCCTACTGATGGGTGTTGAAGGTCTACACTGGCCATGAGGTTTTTTCCAAGAATAGCTATGGTTATTCATCCTAAATGGCCCAGAAAGCCTGGAGAAAGCTCACATATTTTTGCTGAACATGATGCACACAAACATGAGTCACAGGGGTTAGCTGCAGACTTAAGGAGGGAAAGACCTTAAGTGTAAATTTGTTCTATGTGTTTAGATCTGTTTTCTTGGAAAACTTGAGAATTAATCCTGTCTCTGAAGATTGCAGCAAATGGAAACAGTGAGAAGTTCTAAAGCTAAATCGACCCCTTGGTAAATGACATAATCCTCCCCAGTGCCAAAACATTGTCTGAGGAATTCCTCAGTTTTATACTCACCTGCTGTAATTCTTTTAGGTGTCCCTTAGCTCTCATACCACTCCCCCAGGCACATGAAACTTGTCTATTTTACTGGACTCAAGTGTTGGGGCTGCACAGAGAGCAAAAAAAGAATTTCATAGGGAAAAGGAGCAGGTATGCTATGACAATTTCCCCCATATAAATAGCTTACAAATTGTCACTATCTCTGCTGTAAAAGCTTCATGCAAAAAGAAGATAGCTGCTCTTCTGACCTTGTTCACCATGGCTAAATTTCACTCCTAGTTCATTTTGCCTCATCATTCTGGGACAGCCATCCAATATTTCATCAATGGACCTTTAACTTGCCATTTGAAAAATCTAATTAGCAGAAGAACATTTCTTTGGTTTAAATTCAACTAGGCTTGAATCTGATTGATGCAGACTTATACTTTCAAAATAATACATCTCTTTGGGCATATGTATCTGTTTAATACAGCAACATCCCAAAATTCCACAGTGATAAGGATTTCCAGTAACAGTATTCTAACAAGTTAAATCCAAAAGCAGTCTTCCTGGAGACACTCTGAAAAAGATCTAAGACCCTGAAGTACAGAATAACACCCTAGCCGAGAGACAAACGGAAATCATTGCTTCTCCTAAAGAAGCCATACAGAGTGCATTCAAAATATCTTCTAAAAATATCAGTTTCGTGGCTTGAAGAAGTATGCAAAAGGCTTTAGTGGTAGATGCAATGAAGTTATGTGTAAGGAATATTATAATCGTCTGAATAATTTCAGAGAATAGGGAAGGAAAGACACTGATACCTCATGAATATATTTGAGTTCATGTAATAAACCAGTTAGCCCATGGGAAACTACACTTGATTGTTGAATTTCTGAAAGATATTAGACAAGGTCTCTCATCAAAGTATGGAGAAGAAGCTAAACTGCCACAGAGCAAGAGGAAAGGTCTTTCCAGAGAGTAGAAAGAAATACTCGGGTTTCTCTGTTGGAGAACATCAAATGCTCTGGTAGTGTCTGGTTCTGGGAGCCAAACTATTCAACAGATTCCTAAAACTGTAGAAAGATAGGTGAGTAGTGAAGCAACAAAATTGTTGAGGATTGTAAGAATAAAGCTGAGAAGAACTGCACAAACATCAGAAGACAGTAACTGCGTAAAGAAATGGCAAGATGAAATCTACAAGGAATAGAGACAGAAAAACCAGCCATCAGTTGTGTATTATGTACAGGATGGAGACTCCTAACAATTCACAGCTACTCAGGAAACAGATTTTGAAGTTAAAAATGTCTACGAATATGTATCAGTTAAGAAAGGCAGATCATTCTACATAAAATAGCAGGGAAAAGGGTAAGAATAAAAAGGAGAATGCTCCACTGCTGCAGATATGAAATGGATATCGCTGTGCAGTTCTAATCCTGCCCCACTTGAGATGTTACAGAGGACCTAGAAAAGGTGTGGGAAAGGCAACAAAGGTGATCTGTGCTAAGGTACAGCTGTGACCTCAGGGATGATTAAGGGGGCAGATTCTCCAGACCTGATTGCAGGGTGGTATGCTACAGGCTAATGAAATCATTAGTGACAAAAATAAGGTAAATAGGGAAAGAAAGATTGTTTATTGCCTTCTAATCCAAGAACTAAAAAAGCCCTCTAAGGATAAAAGCAAGCAGCAGGTTCAGATAATCAAGGGGAAATACTTTTTCATTTATCATATTCTAAGCCATGCATCTGTGCTATGCCCAAAAATACCTACTTCATTTTGGAGTTCAGATTTATGGAGGTAAGTCTACAGCACCAACTTGGGTCCAGGCAAACCCTGAGCATGAGCAGCTGCAGCTGGAAGAGCCTGTCAGGTAAACATCACTGCATGTTTTCCTCTCCTAAAACTCTCCCCTGGGCATTTATTGTTGACCAGTGTCAGATACTAAGAGATTTGGCTTCTATATGTGAATTAAAACAAAAAAGTGCCTCATGAACTAGAGCTACAGGAGAGCTGGCACTTAATGCTATAAGCCAGCATTTTGGAACACAAGTGGAAAAAGCAGACATTTGAACAGTAAATAAAACAATGCATTAGTCATGGAACAGAGGCCAAAGAGAAGTTCCTAATCTCTTTTGTAACATGAGCTTGAGGGGGCATTCAATCAAAATGAACTGTTGACCAAACTCCAACTGAGGAAAACACCTTTCCTCATGATGTGCAAACAGGCTTCAGCATTCAGCTGTCAAGGCCATGAATTGAGCAAGAGTCAAAAATGAACCAAATATTCATGTGGATAAATCACTGTTAACGATGATGACTTTGTATGGGACATGGAAATTTACACTTCTGAGGTTAAGCCTATCCTTAGAAGCTAGCTCTAATGAGGGAGACAAGTCATCCAAAGCCTGCTGACCCAGGATTCTCACACCTTCCCTTCTCATTAGGCAGGACACAAACACGTGTAGTTCCTTGGACCAAATCACAAGCTCTACAATGGGAACAATTCTGTAGCTTTTTAAAAAGAGGTTTTGCACCAGTTATAGTTTCCAAACTGATCTATTAAGTGCTTCTTCCTGTTTTTAATAAGAATTAGTAAAAAATACTTATGATGTCTTTATGTCTTTTCTGTTCTTTGGGGAATCTAAGAGTAGGAGAAGTGTGGAGGCTCCAAGCGTATTGTCTGTGACCATTTGTCTGCGCCAGGAACTTGATTTATTGGCTACATCCTTGATAATAATCATAATAACCAACCTGTGAGAAAGAGTACTTATTATGGAAGTATTAAGGATGAAAGTGTTCAGCCATATCAAAAAGGAAACCACAGAAAAAAAAAAACAAGGTCAAAGTGATAAAGCATGGAGCTATTGCCTACATGTGCCTACAGAGCAAGTACAGTTATGGTACTCATAGAAGGAAATTTAATGATAACAGAAAACAGCACCAAAAGAATCCATCCAATTAACAAAGATCACACTTAAAATAATACCTAGGAAAGACTAAATAGCCTATTGAACCTGTCACATATAAGCACTAGCCTGGATTGATTCCTGGGCAGTCAATAAACCCCCCAACAAAGTTTCATCAGGCTGGGAGCAATGCAAATTATTTTCAAGCACAGCTAACTGGTTAATTTAACCAAAAACCATTTGTTTTCATAAGGTTGAAGTCAGTCTAGATCCAGAAATGTTTTCAGGCTAGGAATTAAAACAAAATTGATCTCTCCAGAAAGCTGTGCATGAAAAGACTTTTCTGTTTCATCAACACTGTATCATTCTGTGACATGAACTGAAAAAGGAGGAAAAATAAATCCTATTAATATATTTGCATGTATAAACAATGGAAAAACTGAATACAGTAAACCTAAGTTATAAAAAATGTTTTCACATTTTAGTGTTTCAGCAACCACAGGTACTGGTAAGACAGCCACAGTTACTGGTAAGAACAAATATAATTCACACCTTTTTTTTCCCCACACATGTGAAACACTTAAAGCTACTAATTTAGTCGATGGTGTGACCTGTTGACCCAAAGCTATCATATTCCATTATCCTCAAATTGGAGACAGTTTGACTCTGTGGCAGGAGAAGACACTTGCATCAGCCCCACCAACACCATCCAGCCAAGGGTTGGGCTGGGAGCACGAATAAGCAGATATGGGTGAAGAAAGGAGGGCATGGGTAACTCAGGCAGGACACAGCAAATGCAGGGAGGTGGAGATTTCCTAGGAAGGACTATGGAAAGACACTTAAGGAGTACTAAACTTCAATTCTGGTTCTTGTTCCCCACCCTGTCCCAAGTTATCACACTTGTTAGCTTCATAAAAGTGGCAGGAGGCTTCACTAACATCTGTGAAGTACTTTAAAATTACGTAATGTTATTAAGTGTGCATTGTACATGCCAAAAGTAAATCCTGCAACTCTGGCTTGCCCAAATGGTTCAGATAAAGCCAATGGGAACAATAATATATGGGTGAGCAGCGAAAATATTCTCTTAAGGAATAACATGGAGCAAACTCCAAAGCATTTATTGTGAGAAGAAGGGAAAATGCGTATTTTATTCATTTTATGACAACTATTGCACAAAGCTGCCCTCACTTGCTTACCCTCAAAGGGGTTATACCCTTTCCAGCAATAATGGTCTTTGCCACTTGCATCAGCCATTTTAGTCTCAAGCTCTGTTCTTGTCAAAGTTAAAAGAAATTTCACAGGGTCCTCCCAGGGCAGGCTCCCCAGCTTGGCTGTCATTGACATTTTGTGCAATCAATCTTATTTCCGTCACTGAAGTGAGGAACTGGATAACCTTCTGTGCACATAGTTATCAAAATAAGCATTTATAAATGAATATACAAAGGACTTATTTAAAAGCAACACAAAGAGGTCTTGAGAGGGTGCTGGACTTTATGACCCCAGTACACAGCTAAAGAGGATGGACAAAGGAGTGGGAGGAGATATGAAAGAGTTAAAGATTTGTAAGGACAGAGTTTTAAGAAGTTATTTGGCATGGGAATTAACTTGAAAGGGAGACCCAAAAGATTCCTTTTCTTGGATGAAAACCTGTCCTGTGTATGTTTAAGGAAGGCTTGTGATTCAGTATTTGCCCTAACCCATCCTGCTGTGGTCAGACATGCTTCCCTCCCTCACCCCTCTTCATGCTGCTTGCCCTCACCACCTCTCTCATGCCAAGGTGGCTCAGTGGAATTGATCCAGCTGAAAGCTCCCCATCTTTTCTGGTTTTCATCAGCCAGGTCAGTTTTCAGACCCATCTTCCTCCATAGATATTGGTGGCACAGGGTGGTGCAGGCAAGGAAGGAACTAAACCACAAACAAGGAAGGGACAGAAAGGGGGAAGACTGATCTACACTACCAGGTCAATTGGTTTACTAGGAACTTCAAGAAGAGATCCCTTCCCACTCAAAAAAATGCAACAAACCAAGAGTAAAATGATGAAACTTCACAACTTTGCTAACTTGCTGCCTCGATAGCAATTTACAACACAGCTTGCAAAGGAATATATTGCTCCAAAAGAACAGCATACAAAATATATAGAGACTCCAATGTTCCCACATCCCCAGTTCCCACCTTTTTAGAAGCTGAACAGGATAACTCCATCTGGATTTATACTACAGTAGTAGAAAAGAAAACCCTACAAGAGTAGCAAGACAGTATGTTTTAAGCAAGTGTCTTACTAAGTGTGTGTTTAACCTAGTTCTGGTGGGAATACGCTGCATGAAGCCTTTGTGAACACTTCCTTCAGCACTGGTGAGAGTCCTCTGTAAAGCTTCAAGCTCCCCCATGGTCACCTGCTGAAATATCAGTGTAAGCTCTGAAATTAGCATCTCTTAACAATAGCACAAAAGCAGAAATACATCAGCAAAACCAAAGGAAATTATTGCCAGTCTTAGTGGACTCAATAGATTTCAGTGCATTGAAAGAACAAGTTAAAGCTAATTGCATATTTAAAATAAACCTATAATAATATCTCCAACATATAACTTAATTTATTATGTCCTATATTAAAAAAAGTTGTTTACAAATGTATTTTATTATTATATAGTAGATTAATCTCTCCTTCTCCTTAGTTTATTTTTTTGTTATTGCTTTGATTTGTCTGTTTTTAATTTGCCAAACTAGAAAGTTGAAGTGTAGCACCAGAAATCATGTTAAAATATTATAGGACCAGACCTGCTGTTGAAATTTGGACTAAAACCTATTGAAAACCATGGGGTCTTCAGAACCCTACATGTCTGCACACATCTCTAGTGACAGGTTGGGGGCATGAATAAATTCTTAAGTGAAAAGAAAAGAAAAAAGACTCATAAAGTTATTGAAAGTTATAGATAGAAAAACCTTATTGTATCATTTAAATAATCACCCACCCTACATACTCTGGCACTCTGCAGGCTCTACAATTTTAGTCCAAGTCTGAAATGGTTTAGATTGAAATAAAGGCCTTCCTGAAATAAAATAATTTTAATTGGCTGTTTTTGTATGTGACTAGGAAGACTTCAGACTCTTACCAGTGAAGATACAAAGGGGCAGGGGGAATCACCCTGTTAAGTATTTTTTGCTGTCAATGGTGCATTTCCTTTTTACTTTACCTTTGTTTCTGATTTCATTTTCACAGTTCACACACCAACTAATCACACAATGAATACAGTAGGTTGAAGGTGGATTTTTTATACTTTTGCTGCTAGTTTTTAAGTTTCATGAAAACCACCTGCTGTATTCAAGATCTTATATTCCCAGTCTATATAGAAATGAAATAATTATATTTTAAAACACTTTTGCTCTGGCAGAGACAAAACAGGTTCAGACATGAAGGCTTTCTGTAAACATAATATAGAATTGAGCTTTGCAAATGTAAAATAAACAGAATAATGGAGCTAATGATAATATGGCAACTATAGCATGCGATCAGTTATATCCATTTTCATTCTTGCACCATTTAACAATCATTTTCTCGATTCCTTGTAAATCCATGGAAAAAATATTAGAGAGGGGTTTACAGCAATTGAACAGTCTTTGAAACCTGGTTAAAGCCTTCCACACATTAAACGATATTTTCATTTCCAACTTACAAAAAGATGTGATCACTGACAACATTACAAATTTTTTTGAAGATACATAGAACTTGTGGGTAACCAAAGACCTGAAGTTTTGCAGAAGAATTTGACAAAATCAGAATAGGGCAGCTTGAAACACCTCAAGCACAAGAAATTTATTTGCATCTGAAGGAGGTAGTGCCACCTACCTTTATGACCCTCTAGTACTTCTTTGTTTCCAACCCCAGGAAGGACATGGGAATCTCATGAGGTTAAACAAGGCCAAGTGCAAAGTCCTGAACTTAGAGCAGGTAATTCCCAGTGTCAGTACAATCTGGGGGATGAAGGAATTGAGATCAGCCCCACTGAGAAGGACTTGGGGGCACTGGTGGATGGAAAACTGCCCATGAATCAGCACTCATCACTGCAGTACCCTGGGCTACATCCAAAGCAGTGTGGCCAGCAGGACAAGGGAGGTGATTCTGTCCCTCTGCTCCACTGTCATGAGACCTCACCTGGAGCGCTGCATCCAGCTCTGGGGTCCTCAGCACAAGAAAGACATGGACCTGTTGGAATGGGTCCAGAGGAGGGTGATTAGAGGTGAGTAAAGGGATGTTTCATGTCTCCTGTGAAGACAGTCTGAGAGAATCGGGGTTGTTCTGACTGGAGAAGAAAAGGGGAAATGACTGTAGCCTTTCATTAGTTAAAGGGGGCAATCTTTGTAGTAGGGCCTGTTGCAATATGAAGAAGAGTAGGGGCTTTAAACTAAGAAAGGGTTGAATTCCTTTAGATGTAAGGAAGAAGATTTTGACAATGAGAGCAGTAAAATACTGGAACAGGTTGCCCAGAGAGGTGGTAGATGTGCCAACCCTGGAAATCTTTAAGGTCAGGTTAAACAGCGCTCTGAGCTACTTGATCTAGTTAAAGATGTCCCTTCTCCTTGCGGGGGGTTTGGGTTAGCTGACCTTCAAACACACCCTATCCTATGATTCCATGGTTTCACACACTCTGCCTCCGTTTGTCCGCTGCCCGGCGAGGCAGGGCGTTTTTGGGGCCGTGAGGCTGCAGTGCCCGCCGGGGCCGCTGGATGGCGCTGGGTGCCCGCGGGAGCGCTGCGCTCCAGCCGCGCGGCATTCCCGGGAGCCGCGGGACACGCGACCGCCCCTGGCGGCCTGAGAGCCCCTCCATCCCGTCCCAGAAACATCTGGGAGGGCAGAAAGAGCCTCTTCATCTCGTCCCAGAAACATCTGAGAGGGCAGAAAGATCACATTCATCCCGTGCGAGAAACATCTGTGA
>VZTT01008568.1:31436-50920 GCA_013400855.1 Buphagus erythrorhynchus | reverse complement strand
TTTTTTTTTTTGTGTGTTATTTTTTTTTGTTTTTTTTTTCAACTTCAATTTCTTCACTTACATAACCGGCATTGCTCCTTAATCCCAAAGAAACGATTTTTATTTTAGTAACTACCAATCTTAACGAGCCAAGTACCTTCAGTTGCTTTAACCATTGCCACTGCTGAGCCTGGAAAGACAGCTCACTTGTAAGCAGAGTGTCAGTGTTACAATCACAAGCAGAAACACTGAGCTGAGCCCCAGCAGGGTCAATAGGGCTCCACAGGTATTTTCAGCTTGCAGAAATCCTATAACTAGTGATAGATGAGCTGGAAAAACACAGCTTCTACCTCAAACACAGCTGAATCTTGGGACTAGAAGTTACCAAAATCAGCTTTCTATTTCTAAGCTGAAGAAATACCTTATGAAATGATTGGAGAAAGCTAAACATAAAAGTAATGTACCTCCTTTCAAGCCTTCTATAACTGGCCAATGAGTCTTATCACAGCTTGTTCACTTTTACCAAAATTACTTTAAAATCTTAACACACTGATGACATTTTTCTCAAAATCACATAATATTCTTTCACACTTCTGGAGCAGTAAGCAATTTCTATAAGCTTGACCACACTGGCTCAAGTGAGGGCTGCTGGTTCTTCTGCCAGAAGCAACAGAAAAAAAGAGGGAAAAAAAGTGAACTATATAAGGGAGATGCTGGATTAGCAGGCAGTGAACTGTTCTAATGATCCATGGCAGCAGCTCTGTGGCCTTGCTATCTTGAGCCATTAATCACCAAAGTTTCAGCATCCTCTCTAGCACAGGTCAGTTAGCTGGTGCTTAAAACACCATATAATCATGTTGTGCAGGCTTGTGCTTCGGGGCTGAAATCTGGGATTATAGTTGAAGATAATCCATTCAGGCTTTGGAAGCCTTTTTTTTTTTTTTTTTTTTTTTCTCTTTCCCTCTACTGCAGAATGCATTTATTTAACTGCAAACCAAGCCAGAAGATCAGAAGAAGCTGTGACAGAAAACCTGTGACCATCTCACTGATTTTGGCTTCCTCTCCATCCCTGGACATTGAAACTGTGAGCTGTACTCCTGTGAAGCTGAGTATTTGAAAGCCAAATTGTCTCACACAGCCCCTGTCTGCAATTCAAGAATGGTCCTAACACTTATTTTCAGTTTTCCACTCCAAAGACAGCAGCAAGACTTTTCCTCTTGAGATCCTATTAGAGCTGGAGTTGGTGGGGTTGCAGCAAATATACTTAAAATGCATTTATGTGATTTAGTTTCTGTGCAATTCCCCCCCTACCATGCACTCTCTGCAAAAAGGGCTGTAATTAGTGCTACTCAGTGCACTGTGGATATCTTTATTTAATTAGTGTTGTTAAATTACACAGCAAAAAAGCAACTCCTCCTCTCCTTTCATGTCCACGAAGGCTCCCACAGACAGCAGAACCAGTATCTTCCTGGGAAGCAAAGTTTTATGACATCAGGCAGGAATTGCATATTCCTTAACATACTGCAGACAGGCTTGACAGTCTCTGTGTGTGACTGGAGACAGAAGCAAGGCTTGAGGAGGGCAAAGTACAGTTTTTAGAGTCAGGGCTCATACGCTGTTGATTTCTTTCAGCTCTGTTGCTGGATCACTACTGTCTTGAACAAGGATTACTTTTTGCCCTATTTCTACCTTTATTTTCAAATACTAAGTTTGGACAAGGTACAGAGGAGTCATTGTTGAGTGTCCAATTAGCACCACAACAGGAGACCTACAATTCAAAACAATGAGTAGGAAGTAATTTTGGGCACGTTTTAAGATTCCATGGTCTTAAAACATGATCTCTCACTAATGCATCCCACTTTCATAAAGGTGCAGATTCCAATACTTCATCAATGTTACCAGCTTGCTTGATACCCAAATAAAATAACTTTCTTGCAAGCATTTCACTACTGAAGCTGAATTTTTTATTACTGTTGTTTCCTTTACATCAAACTGACCTTCTCTAAGAGCTATATACCTTTCCCTGGTTTAGAAGTACTGGTTCCACTCCAGCAAATAAGAGTAGTTTTATTCTGCAACCAAATTGTACAGTGCAAGGAAATGAGAGGGGGGTCTTCTCCATCTGGCAGATGATCCTTAGAAGTGGAAAAGAAGATGTACAGGCTTATGCTATTAAACTTTTTGAGTTCAAATGGGATCCAGCTGTTTGCGATCCACAGCATTCTTGCAGTTTAACTATTCACAGTATTTATACTTTAAATCTCTTTATTTTTGTTTTCTTTAATTGTTGGGGCCTGAGATCATAAACGCCTCAGTCTTTCAAACATGAAGTGCAGCTCTTGGTAATTTGTTCTAATCAACTGCAGTAAGAAATGTCTGCTTCATAACCTTGAATGCTTTTTCTCTCCCTTGACAACAGAATAGACTTCTTACAAAAAAATAAACATCTGGTTTGAGTTGGACATCAAATTGCAATTGCTTTAAGTGCCAACTATTAAATTACCTCAAATGTTTTACGTTTGAACATGATTTTTCAAGACAGTTAAATTTTTTAACTGTAGCAAAAATGTACATTTAAAATTGCTTTAGAATGTTAAATCCCTTGAAAATAGGGAGTTTTTAAAATCATGTGTAGTTTGGTCACTCCTCTTGCTTTCCATCTACAGAAATTATTGAGACAGGTTTTTGTACTACCAAATATGCCTCATCAGATAGTAACAGAAGAAAAACTTTGTCCAGAACTCGGGAACTTAATTCTAAACTCTAGAACACAGGGAGGTACTCTCAAGCCAAAAAAATCATATGGACCAAGATTACAGCCTGCATTTTCATCAGGAAGCTAAGCATTAAAAATCATATATAAGACTTCCCTCATCTGAAAAAAGCCAACCCTCTTTCCTTATCTAGCATTATTTTCTGGAGATGAGTTTTACAGTCTGATTTGCACGACAGCATTTCAAATTTACAGCTTTACATAAATGTTACTATTTTCCTGAAACTACTCAGTTCTTGATCCACCACATTTTTGCAAGAGAGATTTATCTTTTTTTTTCTTTTTTTCTTTTTTTCTCTAAGTAAGTTTCCAGTTCTCTCGGAGGGATTTTTTAAGATAGAGAACAGTACAATTTGAACTATTGAAAGCAAATTAAAATGAACAGCAAATTTTGCTAATGCTTGCAATTTCTGTATGACTGGAATTGACAGTGTTGCTGAGGCTTTTTTTGATGTTTCAGGGAGAGGGGAAAAAAAAGAATGTTTTATTCATTGTAAGAGGGCTCTAAAAGGGCACCAGGGAAGTGTAAATGAAAACCATTTTCATATTCCCTTCAGTATTTCTGCAGAGCCCTTCTCCAAACCAAAACAGAGTAACTACAAGTGCCGACCAATAACAGCATTGTTTACTTCTTCCCGGATCAAAGTGAAACCACAAGGAGAATTAACAGGAAAAAAAATTAAAGCACAGATGACTGCAGCTGGGAAAATTACTGGCAATTACTCTGGTGACTTCTAAATTGGATGTGACCCAGTGTCAGTGGTTGTCTATGCTTGTGTTTTCACCAAAGGTGATTGTAATTGTTGTGATGATAGTTACTCCAAGGAGAAATTAGTAAATATGAAGGTGGGGCCGCCTGATTAAAGTTTCCATATTATTTAGATGGCTATTCATAATACTGACTGGCTTTATCTAGAATAGTTGAATTCTATAACATAGCTCAACTCTCAGATTCACTGAGGAACACACTGAAACCTTGATCATAATTAAAATCTGCTGATTGCTTCAGGTACTACATGAGAAAAACAGTGACTGTTTGTGGACTGTAGATAGATAGGAAGAATTACTTAATTTACCAACTGTTTTTCCCTGAAAGTGATGTGAACAGGTTCAAGGGACACAGGCTCAAGTAATCTTTGAAATCCATCCTAGACAACAAAGAGCACATTTTCATTCTGAAAAACATCTAAACCAAACCTGACTAACCAATCCTACTATTGCTGGATATTCAGAGTGTCTGGAAAATGGATGTACTTGATTTTTTCTTACTGGACTTCATCAGCAGATATATTCTGGTGTATGTGATTAGGGAAAAAAACACTACATGTCTTCAACTAGCAGTTCTTCTTGTAGCTTGATGAAAATGGCTTCAGTTACCACTTAAATAATGCAAATGGATAAGGATGAAAACTAAATCACAAAATCACAAAAGGTGAAGAGGTGAAATTGAAAGAGACCTCTGAGGTTATGTGGTCCAACATCCTTCTCAAGCAGGGACACATAGGGCCAGTTGCCCAGGACTGTGTCTAGATGGCTTTGAAGTCAATTTCTCACCAATTCTGTTCTCTAAATTCTCTAGTCTGATGAAGTTATTTCAGTTTATGTTACTTATTAGCAAAACTTGCTAATAGGAGCTTGCTGATAGAAAACATGATGAAAACTCTTTGGTTTCCTTCAGTACACTGAAGGAGGTGACACTGTTATTTAGGTTCTAGAGGAAAACTGGATCAGGAAGTAACATGAAAATTGTTGCCACAGAAACAACAAAACTTGCAAGAAAAATATGAAATGAGGAGATAAGTCCTGGAGGCAATGCCCTTTCTCACCAGAAGTGCCATAAGGGTTTTAGGTGAAGAAGGAGCTGAGAGAGCTGAAGCATTCTGGGATGTAGTGACTAACATGGAGTACTCAAACAGGAATGCAAGCAATACTGTTTGCACCTACATATCCTATCAAATAGATATATTCCCAAATATCTATTCAATTACTTAAGATAGTTTTTCAGAAAAGATGTTCATTATTTTCCTTCCACTTTTTCCCCAGAATTCACCTACCTGGTTAATGCTAACAGTAAAAAACCAGAAGAACCAACAACCTTCAGCTATTTTCAGCTGAGATGTGTTACTGTTTTTGAAAACTGCTGAAGAAAGCCCCAGCTTCTTCAAGCAGCTTCCTTTCAACCTAATGCATGAGGCTGGACAGGCCCTAAGGATTTGAGGTATGTTATACCATTTAAATGTTCTCCAGTTGAAATAATTTGTGGAAATCTATTTCAGTTGAACTTATGACTTAATAATGGAATAGCAATCAATATCAGAGCAGGATTATTTCATTACTTTACCACCCAAGAGTCTCCAGTCAGTCTTTAAACCAAACATCATCTACTGAACTTCATATGCCTCCAGCAACAGAGAGGGTGAAACCTAAGGAAGCTGTTTTTTCTGTGTTTGTGAAAGTGGTTAGAGACTGAAAATTACTAATTTCAGAATAAATATACTTCCAAATCTTACAAAGGATATATAAACTCATTCACCAATTCAAATAAGGATATTTAAACAAAGAAGAGAAAGAAATAAGTGTGTTTTGTATTGGGAAAGGGAATCAAAGTAAAACAGGAAGAAAAGGGTCAAAGAAAACTAGCTGCCTTAGAAATGTTCCACTGGTTTCTGGAGAAACCATGTACAGTGATAAAAGGCCTGGAGGCACGGACATTGCAGACTACTAGGGCAATTCCAGCAGAGAATACATGTGCCAAGGTTTTTTGTGTCATTCAGTTTTGTATATACATTATCAAATTAATCACTGGCTTGTTTGTAATCTTAATATATCAACTCTGTAAATATGCATGACAATATCGAAATTCTGAGGAGGTAAATTGTGCATCCCCAAGGATGAACTTGTGAGGAAACATGCTTGAACTAAGACTTTCAAAGGGGTTTAAATGAGTTGATTTTTAAGCTTCACATCTCTTTTGAAGGAAGGAGAAGAGAAGCTGTGCTCAGGAGAAGGGTCAAAGTTACCATGAGAAAATCTGTCAAGAGAGTTGCTGGGAATCTTCACAACATAATTAATCCACTTTTTTTCTGCAATATAACATAAAAGGTTAATGAACACTCAGCCACAAAGAACACTGTAAGGACTCTAACAGATGTGCAGGAACAATGTCAGTAAGAAGGAGTTAAGAGAAAAAAATAGAAGGAAAGAAGGGTGAACATATAAAGAGAGGGAAAGAGAAAGAAGCAGAAAAAAACAAAAACTATACAAAGCCAAAAGAGCATAAAGGTTGCATTTTAGGAAATGTATGTATGCTTGTGCTTCCTTATCTCTATCCTGAGTTCCAAAAATTCAGCTACTATTTTGGACATCCAGTACTGTGATCTCTTTCAGTCATTGTCTCTGGCCTTACAGTGGGGTTTTGGCTCTTATCAAGCTCTGACTCTGAGTAGAAAAGAAGGGAGATTCAAAGAGGACAGGTACATGCAGAAAATCTGCACAGTGCCTGCAGTGAGCAGCCTGACAGTTTAAACAGATGATTAAATACCTGTGCCTCGCGCTCTTCTCAAGGCTGAGCCCGCCACATGCTCCAGGGGTATGCACCACTGCCAGTCAAACTCTTGGTCTAGGAAACTCCTTCTCCTCAGGCCAACTCTTCCCCCAACAGCTTTTCTACCAATATGGGCAGGTGAGCTGCAGCAGGGAATTTCTCCACTGCACATTGCAGTGATATCTCATGTGAGAGCAGAGGAAGAAGATAGCATTCATACTAGAATACCACCTACAGGACTCAATTACCTTCTTGGTTTGGGGCTGACATAAAAATTGAGTTTGATTCTGTATACCTGCCCACATTTCACCATCTCTTTTATTAGTAGAGGTCCATGACAGTACACCTTCATTTGTTAAAAATTATCCTACAGCATCCAGCCAACAGCAACATTACCCTGGATGGGAGCTTACACATAGACCTCATGCAGCAATGCAAGTTTCCCATTTCTTTCAGCAGCTTTTAAAGAAATTGCTTTTATTTCCAGGAAATGTGATATTTGCCATTACTTGTAGTTTGGCAGCATAAACCCACAGCTGCAAGTCTCATGCCAAGGGCCTGGGAAAGCGAGTGTGACATAGGGCAACCTGTTCAGGGAGAAAGAGAGAAGCAGAAATTCTGTGTGGCAAAGGTGGAACCTGGCTGTGGAACCTCTTCTTACAGCTGCCTCAGAGCATAGGAGAGTCTGTGATCCTATTTATACTGCCTTTAGACCTGCTTACTGCTAAACAATGATACTTTGCTGCTAGTGTAGATGGACCCTATATTTTCAAGAAAATTCTGTCCTCTTTGGACTCTGACTATTCAGTGAACAGATGGGCAAGAAGGTATATGGGATGGTGAGAGAGTTGAAATACTCATATTCCTTTCTTCTTAAAAAGCCCAAATAAACAGGAAGATCGATCTCCTGACTGTTAGACAGAGATGGAAGAATGAAACAATTCAGCTGGCCAAAAGAACCCTATGAACACTTTTGGCCTTGAATTTTCATAACCCGGTCAAAGGTTCTGCATGCTGCAACCCTTTTTTTCTGACCAAGCCCTTGTTTGGCCACCATCCCGGTGGCTGAAGTTTTGTCTCCAGGCAAAATCTCCCTTTTCTTGTTTTCCCATCCCTGCCTACTGGCTACACAACTGGTCTGGAAGCTGCAGTTTGTCTTCTGGGCTTCTCACCCACACACGGCTGTGGTGGAAATCCCAATGTCCTCGTGCCTTCCCACTCTTCTTGCAGCTGCTTCCCTCTGGAAGGAGGAGGAAGGGTGTCCATGGCATCCCATCCAGTTAGAAGAGGCCTGCAGATGTTAAGCCCTTGCACACAGGGAAGGACTGCGAGATCTGAGGGTGTTTGGAGAGAAGGCAGCAGCACAGCAGCACCATGGAGGCAGGCTGTGACAGGTAGAGAATCACCTGTGGTATTAAACAACCAGCTTGAGCAAACCAAACCAAACTATCCCTACTGCACAGAAGGTTTAAGATTTAACCTCCTTAAGTGAGTCCTTGGTGCATAGTCCCAACACATAATAATGCAAATCATTATAACAGGTAAACATTTGCATTCACCCTCCCTTCCCTGAGGACTGCTTTGTCCATTCACCTTTTAGAGTGGGATGTCCTTTGATCATAGATCTATAACTTGCTTAGTAGAGCTGACTATTCCTATTTCTTGTGCACTGTCAGATGCAAATAAACAATCCAGTCACCTTGCCAACAAGCAGCAAGCAGCAGCAGCATATATTATGGATAGTGTTATTACCCAGCATGTTCTGGATGGACAGATGGAGGGGATAAGCATTCACCAGCAAACAGAAGTGTCATTTTAACAGCATTCTGGTTTGTGCCAGCTTAACCTTACTGGGAAACTACAATTTGTTTCCCTCCCCCAGCTTTGCTTAGCACACCAACAAACAAGGGAGTCACAGAATAACCGAGGCACAGGGAACTTTGAAATCCACACAGTGTTTTAAAGAAATATGTGAAAAAAATATTCAAACACAGTATGTTTACATGCAACAAGAATACTGATACCAAAACTGCAGTCCACTGGAACAGTCGCTCCCTAAGAAACAGCTTTTGAAAGAAACCCATTTCTCATAATGTTTTCTAGTCCTTTGTTTTTCTCCATCCTCTCATGTATTATTGCTGCTTGAGATAGCCCTAGACAGTCTTCAAGAGGTGCCAAATTACAGAGACCTCAGGTTTTTCACAGTTAGTTGTTCTTTTCACTGCTGGAATCTTCTAAAGCAAACGAGATTGAATTAATATGTTTTTACTGTATCTGTTCCTCTGCTCTGCTGTTTCCCATGGCCTAGCAGAGGAAGTGTGATTGCCAAGTGTTTTCTCATTTTGTTTAATCTGATACAAAAGGTCACCTCAAGTATCCTTCTGGTATTTGCTCCAGAGCTGAATATAAGCGGTGGCAGGCCCAAGAAGAATTTTTGTTGCTAAACTTCAGAAATAGTTGGGTTTTTAGATACAAACAGATGTTTCCTTTTGGTAGCTTGATTTTCTGGGTGATATTCCAAGAAGCATAACGGGTGTAGCTGAATCACAGATGAGTATTTTCTGGAAATCAATTAGTTTCACACACTGCTTCACCAATTATCAGAATATAACTTCACAGTTATGTGAAAGAGATAAGCAATTGATTTGTTTAATCAGACTCCTATTTAAATAGACCACCAATTCTTCTTAATAGCCACAGCTAAATTTTGCAGCAGAAGCAGGAAAATAGAAAAATTGGCTCAAGTTCAGGTCTGATGCTGATCCATCAAAATTAGCAAAAACTGGGCTGCCATGGAGTCAGTTATGCTATACCAGTTCGGCATAATGTATTTGCACCAATAAAACAAATAATTCTAGTAATAACTAATCTGGAGGATTCGTAAACTGTGGGTTTATGCTCTAATCCTGTAGCTTAATTTTTTTTTTAATATGTAATAAACATAGTTTTAGTTATAGCCAGTGCTGTTCTCCAAAGCAATCCCTTTTGCAAAGTGATATTTAACTTCACGTAATTTTAAATTGATGGTTAATAAAGTCTTCCTGGATGTACTGAGAGGGCTTCTGTCCCCTCAGGAAAATACATGCCATTCCGACCTTTTCAGATGCAAAGTATGTGCTCTTTGGAAGTTTGTATTTATGGGTCAGACATAATGACTTTACTTGGAAAAGATGAGTCAGGAAAACACTTTTTCAGAAGAGTAAATTGACCATTTGAGGACACTAAAAGGGCAGAGGAATTATGAAACAAAGGTTGTTTAAAATATTTCAGCATTGCAGTTAAGCAGATAAAGCATCAGCTCTAACCCCTGACTTTAAAACACACAGGTCATGGCTGAGTTTTGGCAGCTCTGCTGTAATGACCCAGTTGCCATAATCCTGATGTTGAAAAACCTAAGAAGGCAAAGAAGGAGGGGACATGGACAAAGCCTATTATACAGCAGGAAAAAGCCCCAAACCAAAACCCAAGAAGCAAATCAACTTCCAAAGGCTTATGAGAAATGCAGGCTGATGTCAGCAATGCACAGAGGGGTGGCACGGGAGAGAGGGAGAGCGCTGCTGGGGAGGCCAGCAAGAGAAGCTGCTTAAAATGAAATCAGTGCCCTAGAGAATTATGCCAGATTCATAATTCCTCTTAATAATATATGAATTGCTCTTGTTTTGAATATTCAGATTCCTGAACAAAAATTCATTTCTGGCTGTTCCTGTTTGATTTTGATCACTTTCAATCCAAAGGGCACTGTCTGAAAAACAGGAGCTACGCAAGCTCTTTGAAGTGAAAACACACACAGGTGATAAAAGCTCTACCACTGGCCTGTATGTCAGGATTTTACCTTCTTCTGTCAAGAAACTTAAGAAACTAGTTTCAACCAAAACAAAAAGATCACAAACATAGAACAGGAGAATTCTGACAGCTTTTTCCTCTCAGGAGGGGCAGCAGTTGTTCTGAAGAATCAGATCAAATAGATCACATAGATCACTGGGGCTGTCTGCCTGCATTATTGTCAGCTGAATGATAAAGCTTTATGCAAGAAACACATTTCCTAAATCCATAATTCTTCTTTTCCTGTGGTTTATTGATACTGCATGAAAACAATACTCAATATCTGTACAGGCCGTGCTGGAGAAGAATGCAACCTGAGTGGCTACAGAAGAACCAGGTCAAAACACAGTGTAAGAGGTACAAAACTTGACACCTCATTACAGACCACAAAGAGAAACAAAAAGTACCTAATAGTGATATACAGGGAGGATAACAGGCGAGACAGAGTGGGAGATACAGGGAGTATAACACATGAATTTGGACAGCTATCCATGTAATGACCATAATGTTGAACTTGGATACCTCTTGAAATCTATATTTTGCATATTTTGTAAGGCAATATATCTTCTAAGCACCTCCAGCTTCTCAGCCACATTGGATGCTCAGCATCCTTAAATACATATTCCACCATTCTTACTGTATTAATCCAAAACCCTCTAGCCAGGTGGAGAAGCAAAATAAAATAGGGAAGAGGACAAAGAACATTTCAGGGGAAAACCCCCACAATATAACAACTGATAAGTCCTAAAATATAAAATCAATTCTAGTAATGTTTTTCACATGCTCAAATTTTGTAGTGTTCCAAATCTGAACAGCCAAATGATTATTCTAGTGCATACATGTTTGAGTCCTGCTACTACTCTCACTTCTGGTAGACTTTGGCAAATGTAGTATATGGCAAAGCTCTAATCCATCATGGTTTTTACCACGGGGGTGTGGGGGGTGTGTGTGAGAAACAAAAACCAAAACAAACCTGTTCTGATTGTTAGAGTTTGACTGTATTTGGAAGGTTGGAAAAATTGTTAATTCTCCTGTTTCATAAGCAACTGCATACATCAAGGCCTAGGAGGTTGTAAATTAAGATGGTTTTCTACCACAGGATAAGTGAAAAGGCTAAAAGTAAAAACTTGTAAGTGAGAATGGCAGGGATATACAGGTACAGATGTGCTAATTGAAATGGTAGGTGATTTTAGCAGGTTGGATAAAAGCATATGATCAGACTGAAATTCAGGTATGCCCCAGGTGCACTTGCAAGTGCCAATAAAAACAAATGTACCCAACATCTGAGTAGTTCAGTATCACTGCAAGCTAACAGTTTGGAATTCGTTAGTATTTTCTGCCTGGGATTTATTCTAAATACTTCTGATTAAAATATATGAGAGACTATTTGAAAATGCACCCAATTATATACTACAGACATCTCAAAGAACTGTCAGCACCTTCAGCAAACTGCTAGTTACTTCAGTCTGTGCTTCCTTCAGTTTTATAGAGGAATACTAAGGAGACTTCATCTTCAAAAATGTCAGGGTTTTGATGCTCCCTTTAGTGTGAATACTATTCATAACTCTCCAGTTACCAAATCAGCTTAGGTCAATACATACGTTATAGAATAAATAAAGTTCTTAGACATTCTGGTGATAAAGATGAAGAGCCTGAATCTCTTTTCCATTTGAGCCACAGAAATGGAAGGAAGGGATGTCTTTATTTTCTGCTGGACTTCTACAGTCTCAGGTTCTTAGGGATATATCCTAGCAGGAAAACCAAAAACCTCTGTACTTTATGCAGCAGATTAGTATCAGTGGAATCCCAGTGAACCATTCCAGTCATGAATCATTCCTGAACAAAATAACTTCAATTTAAGCAGGATTTATTGAAAATTCAATACTCCTTCCATTTCTTACTAAGAACAGACTGTATTTTGGCTGTAATCTGTAGGCTGTAAATGGCTGTTATCTCTTACTTCAAAACAGATAAAACAAACCAAAACAAACTCCCATTATACAGAATTCAAAAATGAGATAGGAAAAAAATAAACATCTCCTGGCCTCGATGCTGCAAATTTATTGAAAAAAAAACCCCTATGCCAAGGAGTGAGACGCCAGGAGAAGCTAGTGCTACACCAGGAAGAGCACTCAGGTGGAAGGCACAAGTAGAACTGTACAGCAAGGATACCAGCACCTTTACCAGGCTAAAAGGAACTACCGGGAAGCTCCAGATTTCTGGCTTATTTACTACTTCATTCATTTTCATATTGAACTTGGTGAGTACAGATAGCTCTGAGTTATTTCTGCACCCTTGCACTAAAAAGTTGCAACACAGTTTTATACTGCCAATACCTAATACAGGAGTGGTGCTGGGAGAAAGAAAAACTGAAGGTTTTGACAAAATATTTTAAATAATATGGTTTTATGCAACAAGAGGAAGAGGAGAAATTTGGTTCAGGGGAAAATTAATTAATTGGGTCCTTATGGTAATGTCTTTAAATTTCCAAGTTAACAACTTACTGAAATGCTTGGGACAGATTCTTCCTCTTTGGTAATTATCAGCTGAGACAAACATTTCCATGTCAGTTTACACTAAAGTTCATCGCTTGAAGTTGATCAGATCTGAGAAGTTATGTATTTCTTTTTAAGATGAACATCTTAAGAGCACAGTGCTCCAACACAATTAGTTCCATCACCATAGAGCTATTATTGATGGGTACCTACACTAAGAGTCTTGAAGTCTTTTCTCCCTCATGGAGTGCAAACAGAAGGATTAAGCTGTTGCTGTAAAAAAAGGCAAGCTAGAACATCTGCTGTATGTACTGAGCAACACTCCAAACTGTCTCATAAGTCTAACATATGCTCCCTGTCTTGCAGCATGCTTGTTCAAGATTTAGATCGTGACACAGTAATGGCAAATAAGCCGTGTTATAAACAACATTTTTTTTTTCTGAAACCATTCTTTTCCTGAGCATGTTCCTCTACAGTGAAATGTTTTTTGACCTTTCATCCGATTGGTATCACTACTGCCTATCGTCCCCTACTTCAAATTGTTTTACAGCAGTCACACAGAGGCTGCTACAGTGCTGAGCAACTTCAAAATTTAACTTCAATATTTAAATACTTAGCAAGATGAGGAAAATAAATGGCACAATCATAGATATGTCAGTGGTACAATGACAGATGAGAGGCTAAAGATTGTACTAAAATATGGAATTGGACATATCAAAAGAGGTCTTTCTCGCTGTCAGGATGAAGTACAGCAGTGTAACAATGAATCACAGATACAATTTCAGTGAACTTTTCTGGATCCAGATAGGATACACATGTATCTCCATGCAATATAATTTGCTAACATAATGCCGATCTTTGCTCTTGTTGGCAAGGAATTAAGTAAGAGCACAAGGTAACTGTTTGCAACCTTCTTACCTTTTTCATGTTATTTTTCATGTTAATATTCCTTTCTTGACTTAAAATTGCCATTCAGATTTATTTCAAAGACATCCCTGAACTATTTGTCCCTTAGGAGATAAATCAATCTCTCAATGAGAAAACTTGTCTCATTATCCTTCTGTATATGATTTTTATCTATTATATGCATCCAGGCCTTTTTCAGCTATTCAAATTACTTCTAAATATTTACTGCAAGTTAACAAACATACACTGAACTAATGACAATGAAACAAATGGCACACGTGAGAAGCTAAGTAAACCAAGAAAATACTGGCTAATAGAGTTTTTGCCAAGGACTTCACAAAAAGCTTATCTGCTCTATTTCCTTGAATTCTTGTCTTATAGTCAAGGTTTTTGTTTCCTAGTCTCACATGGCGAAGCAAAATGAACCAAACCAGCCCAAATTGATGTATAAGGTGCCACGTTACAGTAAGACATTTGCCATCACTAGAAGGCACAGCTGTGACTCTGCATGAATGTTTTGTTGGGCATTCATTCTCACAGTATTCTAAAAAATAAACCACTCACTTCACAACCTCTGAGCACTTGCTACATTACAAAGTGCTATGCATATGTTGACTGACAGATTGCTTTAATGTTTGTTCAGATTCTCTCTTGGTACACGTTCCACATGGATGGATCTCAGAAGTGCAATAAAGTGTTTTGAAATACTGAACATAGACAAAATTGAAATATTTGGGCAAAAAAAAAAAGTGATTAGAGATTATTTTTGTCTGGACATTAAAAAACACACCTCAGTAAAGTAAAGAGCAGGATTATGCCTATATCTGAAGTCAAGAAACACCACAATTTATTAGCTATGGAACTGCTTTACTTGGCAACAGCTTCAAATGCACTTTGCAATGAAAAATCAGGTAATACTTTGGTGAGAATAAATACTTTTAACAGTACCCCAGCTTTCTTTTTAGCACTGAATAATTTTTGAGATTTATGTATGGCTTTGAGATTTATGCGTTTTCCCATTTCTGGACAACAAACAGTTTATTTCTATAACATAGAATTATTAAACATAGATTATCAAACTATAAATAAATGTACCTTTAAAAATCCAACAACACAGGAGATGTGACACAGCATAAAAACTCATAAAGTCTCTTTAAAGTGTCAGATTCCTCTTTGTTAGTAAATATCTCTATTATGCTTGAAAGAGTTTTCTTCCAACTATTTATTCATACTGTATTATTAATTCTAATTCTTATGATCTTGTTTGTAAAAGCAAATGATATACCAATTTATTTAAAAAGACTAATCCAGGAGCATCTCTATAAATAAAGTAATGTACAATGATACTAAGATAAATATTTGTGTTTAAAGACAATTGACTATTTTTCTACAGGAATTTAATTTCTATGGGAATTAAAGTATGCACTTGAGAAAACACAACTTTTTTATGGAGAAAAACACAACAGCAATATTTGGACAGGCTGCCAAAACTATGCTATATTTAGCATGGAGCAAGAAGAACAAATCCAACATCCAGCACACATAGTTTCCTAATACTTATTCCTCATTTCTACTTAGAAGATATCAGATTATAGACTCAACATTTATAAAACAACTTGCCACAAAGGAGTTGCCCACATGAAAAAATCAAGTACATCCCTATGTCTGCATAATTTGTCTGATTTAATTAATTAATTTTAATTTAAAAAATAACTTTTTAAACCAAAGCTTCACTCATGGACCTTACACAACATATATACATCCTTGGTGGCCAGAGAAACATGAATTAGTGGGAGCAGTAGTATTTCTCTCATTCACTGTGGAGTTTTCTACAAATATGTATACTGTCATGAAAACAAATTATTTTTGTAGACTCATCCCCTACAGCCAGAATGTTAGTTTACTAGTTAAATAAATATCCTGATGAGTAGACAAATAAATATCCTGGAGAAGACTTTTTTTTCCCCTCCCAAATTCTCATTTTTCAAATCTCTTCCAGGAAAAGCAGAAAAGAGAAGGCACAAGAGACATGCATACTTTACCCAGTCTCTTCTTCTAAAGGTTCAAATGCTGATGGTATTTTAAAACGTTGCACTTGCAGTGCACTGTGAAAAGTAAACAGCATGGCATAAAGAGATCAACATTTTTATAAATTTAACTGTGCTAATTGAGGCTCCAATAGTCAAGCAGTGCTTTTTAACAAGGGGCATTCATCCACATGCAAATATTCACTGACACCATTGTACCTCTGTTCTCTTCAGATTGTTTCTCTCTAGCCCCATTCTGTAATGTCAATATTCGTAGGATCTTAAAGAGCAATTCTAAGCATTTTCAATTCTACAGATCATAAAGGATTTCCAGTAAAGTTATATCACCTTTAGAGGACTTTTCTCTAATATAAATAGGCTAGATTTTTTTAGACTGTGGACAAACTGAATGTCAAGACTGAGATTATTTAAGCAGCTTCCCATCTTTGACTGTTTTTTCCTGCCTCTGGACTCCACACCCACATTTTGCTACTTCAGTACTTGTGTGAGTTAAGCAGAATCAAAGACACTGAGCTGGATGAAAAATAGGGAAGAGGGGAGGTGCTAGGAAAGGTTATTTTCCAGAAGGATCAGTTTCACAGTTCACCTTCCAGCTGCACAACCAACCATGCCATCTGGATGAAGTGAAGTCAGGAACGGAAAAGGGGGAGCAGGAGGTGGGAGGGGCTACCAGAGCAGGCGTGCTGACACTAGGGAAGCCCTGGTACCTCTTGCAGAACCCCCAGCAGCAGTCCACTTAATTTGATGTGGCAGTATTCTGGTGATTTTCAATCTTTGATATATACCATGTTCAGTAATTACTCAGCAGAACAGTACTCAGTTCACTCTTACCTGAGCTGCATGGATTCCATGAGAGGACACAGCAGTAAAACTCTATTTCTGCTAGAAGGATAAACATTTTGGGTACAAACTGAGGGCAGATTCATCCATTTAGAAAGGACTGTTTTTACAGTCATTCTTTAGAAAGGAGTTTACTTTAAAAAAGACCCAAATACCTATAAATACTACTGGTAAAACCAGAGCCATGCTATATTTACATTTTTGAGTCATTCAAGGTCACTGACATTTCTTTCCTCAGCCACCTGCTACTACAGTTCCCTCTCTGCAAAGATGCTGCAAGTAATATCTGCAGACAAAGTCTCTAAGTATTCCTAGAGTTATAGAAGTTGAGGCTTTTAAAAAGTAAACAGCTTCATTCTGTCAACTCTTTTTGTTGCTGCTGTTGTACAGATCTATGTGTCTGCTTCTCCTAGGCTGGAACCAAAAGCCAGTTCCATCCCATGCTAGCGTATCTCCAGCTGTTTGCAAAAATTCACATAGAAGCAGTGAATTCTTAATTAGAACAACATGCATATGCTGAACAAGATATATTGACATCATTAGCCTGATAATACTGAAAAACCCTCAGAACTCTAACTTCCAGTGAGTATAAACTACTGGTATGATCCCAAACACTCATTCTTAATTTTCCTCATAAAGGATCAATAGTTCACTGATGTAACAGCACCTTATTAGTCTATCTTGAGACATTGGTCCACCTGTTTCAGAACTGCCTGTTTTTAGTTATTTTACTGTTTGCACTGTACAAACATATTAAAAATGGGAGACGTGTATGAAAAGACATGAAAGAATGATGAGACACTGTCCACAGTCCTTGTGCTCATAAAATGAAGAAACTACAGCCGATCTATGATTGAAGAGGGATGCATTATGAGATACAATGTAAGACACAAATTTTCTTTCAGCAAATGGATTTATTGACAATTGACTATAACCATGTACAGCATCTATGCATCTCCCATTGGAAGAATATCCAGTGATAGAGCTAACGTTAGTGTGATACACAGCTTTACTCAATAATCCCACTGCATTTTTAACAACAAACAGTGGTGTATTCCACAATCATAAACGACCAAAAGCACTCAGGTGTCCAAAAGAACAGAAATTTTAAATTCTTAACAAAAAAATGAAACCTGATACTGCATTCCCTCAATTTTAATTCCATTCACCGTTGTGTCTATTGCAGTGAATTTTAATCTATACACTGACAACCAAGTTTGGCCCCTGATATATGAAAACTACAGCCTGTCAAAATGAAACCCCAAAGGATTTCTTGCTACTGACCCAAGAAACAAGACTTCAATTTTTTTCTTTCTCCATGGAAAAGACAAAGATTAAGGAAAATGATCTCTACACTCTCTCCCTCAGAACACAATGTCTTTTCTCTCTATTCAGTCACTGAACTCCAACTGAAGGTACCCGTTACTATGGTATCTTTTGTAAACACTTGTTCATCAGAAAAAATGAAAAGAAAAAAAAAAGAGAGAGAGAAACCCCCCAAGCTGCTTACTTGCAATTATGGTAATAAACAACTTGTAGTCACGAACACCTCGGGTCAGCAATGAATGCATGGTACTGAGACAAATGCCTCTATAGTACACTAACACTTCCTTCAAGCCATTCAGTTCCACAAGAGTTCATCTGAGGTTGCACATTAAATTCAAAGGAGGAGCAGAAGTTCTATCAATGGTCTCAACAATTTAACAAACTCCATCTAAAACATTTGCATTTAAAGTGCAATCCTGATTTGGACCTCTTTAACTAGCTCATTTGTAGACCACACAGAGAGAATTATTAATGTAAACTAAACCACCATATTTTGTAATAACAGAACCACATTTTGTAAATATTTAGAAAAAAAGTCGGAGAAGTAGAGAGCAACTGACCATAAAATGATTAGCATTGCTCTGAAACCAAAAGCAAACTCCTAATTGAAAAAAACCCACAACAACCAACAAACCAAATTATATACTATTGCATAAGGCTTTAACTCTAGCATTACTCACTCAGCTACACAAAACACATAATCTAGATTAATGCACAAAATGTTTTATTTCACAGTGAGGTACATAAAGCTTCTAACTTTAGTAGGCTAAGGCTAAGAGAAAATTGCCTGTTAGGATAAAAATTGTTTCACATTCCTGAAATGTTCTCACCTATTATTGTTCCTGAAGTAAGGCACCAATGATTATTTATCCATCAATAGTTCACCTCTGCACCCACCCATTTAGAAATGAAGATGGATTATGTGAGGGTCAGCGATCTGCTGACCATCACATGGACCCAGACAACTACAGCACACATTAATGTGTACAAGTACCAAGCAGTATTTATTCAAAAACAATTTTAAAATAGCTCATTTGTAAACATTCTACAAAAATCTGTTAGTTTTTTCTTAGTGGTGTCAGCAATATATTCCTGTAGAACTAACCAGCTGCATTATTGTTCCTCCTTTACAGAAAAGTATAAAAGCACATTTGTGCACATTAAATTGCCTCACAATTGGTTTGAGTTGAAACGACACAGCCTTCAAACTATTCAGCAAAAACCCCTACATTTCCAGCCCGCCAGACAACTCTCTGGTTGCACACAGCTCAATTAAAAGATGACTGTCGATCCAAATTTTTGATCAAGAAGGGCTGGTGCCTCGGAAAGACCTGTTCAAAGCTCCTCACACAGGGCCAGGCCACTCGCTGTAACTTGTTCCCAACTTGCAGTCGGAGGAAACCACCTGTAAAATAGCACACTTAAATTAACAGCTCTGAGTTTCCTTAAGGGAGGCACTGGCTGCTGCTGGCAGGAGCTCCTGCCGTTCGCTCCTCATGGCAAGGCACAGTTACCGCCTGTCAGGGCTTTTCCTTGGGTTAGTGACGATTCCTGACAGGACGGTGAGGTCCCAGCAGAGGTAACCCCGTCGCACAGGCAGCCTCAGCCCCGGCCCGCAGTAAGGGCGGCTGAACGCAGCCACTGCGCCGCAGCTCTGCGCCTCGCAGGCCGCGACCCTGGGCCCGCACCGTCTCCTCGCAGCCAGGCCTCCGCCTTCCCCGGCCGCGCTGCCGCGGCCCCGGGGCCTGGGC
>VZTT01008568.1:15624-28900 GCA_013400855.1 Buphagus erythrorhynchus | reverse complement strand
GCCGGTCCTGGCTCGGCTCAGCCCCGGCAGCGAGCAGGGGCGCAGAGTGGGAAAGTAGGAATTGGAACCGGCTGTGGCTGCCTCCCAGCCACATGGGCTGCAGATAGAGCTGCTCATCGGGGAGGGGGAAGGGAACAGAAGTAAACTAGACGTCCTCTGCCCACCCCATATTTTTTTTTCCCTTGTATTTAGAAACCTGCCAAAAGCAATAGTTACGGTTTGCCACGGATTGAGGACTTTTGTGTTGAGCAAACGGCAATCAGAGGACTAAGCCTCCTGTAGTACATAAGGGAATAAATTTTCATTCTTTCTCCACACCGTCCAGCCCAGTAGGTTCCCGACAACGCTGCCAGTGAGGATGCAATTGAACATGGCTCCAGCTCCATGAGTGACTTGTCAGAATGATGCAGATGTTCTTCAGAAATTCCCATTTTAAAGATTCTTCTTGCTCAACAACACACAAATTCAGAGCAAAAGGAAAGTGCTGGAAAGCATACTGGAAACGAAATATAATGGGTACCCATCCTTTCAATGACTTGGATTTCCCGTTGGCAGTTTTTGTTTTTCTAAGACATCACCAGTCGAGTAAATAAGTGCCTAAGAGCAGGAGGAAATGCCTTAATACTTAGGTATATAAGATATCCAAGGATGATGAGGGAAAGAAGGTAATGACCAGACTACCGTGTTGCAAATTTAAGAGACGTGTTGGAAGCTGTTAGCACATGAAGTTGTGTGCAACTGCACACACTTAGAATGCATTTCTGGGCTAAAGCTGTGTACAAGCTCTTTTTCTTTAACCAAAAGGCAGAATTTAGATAGCCTTTGTGGGAGCTTTGTTTTAGTGGCCATATCAACATGAGCAGGTAGCATGAGTGATACTTTGTGGTGAGGCCCTGTTGTCTGCTTTCATGTTGCTTTGATCTAACTTTGATTTGGTTCTGAAGAAACCTTGCCATCAAACAGGCCTGTTCTTTGCTTACCTTGTTTTAAGTTTGTGTCCTAAATTGTTGATGTTTTCTGAATGTGGACTCAAGAGGCTTGTTTACTTCTTAAATGAATGAGAACGTTTCTGTTTAAATTATTTTAACTACTGTGTTTTGAACATGCTTGATTAGTAAGATGTTTTTTCCTGAAATCAGTCTGAATAAGTTTCACAAAAAGAACATTTGCTAGCCTTTTTTATTAATTTTCTGGGTTACTCAGAAACCCGTCCAGCATTTATTCATGATACGAATGACCATGGGTTAAGAATCCAGACCTTTTAGCTCAGTCTCTTCCTTGTTGACTGTTTTTTCATTTTTCAACTTTTTCTTTTGAATGCATCACATCATATCTAATATTCAGGAAAAAGTAGATCTATTATTTTCTCCTGCAAAGATTTCTTGTTATTGTCCTCATTTTTGAAGCCCCCATGGTTCAGTGAAACTGAAAGTTTTCTTTTATTCTGAGCAAAGACTAACTGACTAGTGACACATTTGCTTAACTGAGGTGTCCTTTAAATAGTGGAATTTTAGAAAACCATTAAACCATTCTGTATAATTGTATGCTTATTTTCTGTTCCTCTGGGTTATTCTTTTGAAACATGGTTAAGCTTATAAGGGCAATTTATAAACTGTCCTTCCTGTAGGAACACCATAGATCTTTTTCTAGTCATATGGCATTGCAAATGCTTAAAGTCAGATTTTGTCTTATGTGTTGCTTTTGATTTATGCCTTCTGAAACTTAGCTAGTATGATTATTTTCACTGTGTTCGGGAATTATAAGTGGCAGGAATTAAAAAGAAAACAACGAACTAGTGGTTCTTAGGAAGACAATTCATCACACCCTTGTTCATCACACTGAAAATATTTTATACCAGAAATGAAATAAAGAATTGCAGTTGATTTTTTTCTGTTTTTTTTTTTTTATTAATTCAAGTAGGAAGTTTAATATTCAAAATGCATTAGAAACACAGTTGTTGAGATGAAAGATGCCACGTTTGTTTTCCTACTTTGGAAGAGGAACTTTCCCATTGCTGTAGTTCTTGTTTCCTTATCCAAGCACACAATAAAATTTTCATGCATGATTGAGAAGTAGTAACCTTTTTGTATCCCAACCTGAAAAAGCATAAATCCACCTATGAAAAAACTGGGTGGAAGGAGAATTAGAAGTAACCTGTTCTTAAAAACTTTAAAGGTTATCTTAAAACATACCTCCATGGTTAAGATGTGAAGTCTGAGGACTTTGAAGGGCCCAGAAAAAATAGTGAGATCAGAAATACCATCTTTCCACTGAGACATATCTATTCCTATGATAATTATGAGGGAAATGACCTTAAATAAGGTATTGTTTCATGGCTAAATGATAACCATATGTTTGTTGTACTTAATACCTCTGATTTCCGTTTTTTGGTTTGTTTTTATTTTTTCAAGACATGTTTTTAGGTACTGGTGATTAAAAGTGAACACATATTTGTAGGCAGAATGCAAAATGGAGTGAAATAAACAGCATTCTCAATTAGCCTATCCCAGCATATACTGACTGTGGCGATTCCCACATGAGAAACTTCCATTAAATAAAATTAATGTTTCTTGACTCCAGAATAAGAGAACTGGTGCTGAACTGGTGGTGAAGTTTAAGGGCTGTTATCTGATAGATTTATGCAGTTGCTAGGAATGGTAACTAGTTATCTGGAGCTAAATCTCAAAAGAGGAATATTTTGATTGGTCTATACAGTTTTTCTGCCCACTGCACATCGCAAATGTTTTCATCTGAACTTGTAAAAAACTGTTTCTAGAAGTGTCAGCTTTGAACTTTCTCACCAAACTAACTGGCTTCAGAGAAACTTTACTCAACCTTAGTGTCAGAATTCCCCTTTAAATGAATAAAATTTTCTCTAAGTTGATATATCAGCGTGTTTAGTTACAACAGAAGAGCTTAATTTGAAGTTATTTGACTTACACTGTCATAGGAAGTTGTTGGATACAACATTACTCCATGAGTCATGCCAAGTTTCCCTGAAGTAAGAGCAAAGAAAAATGAAGATACTACACCATTCCTGTTTTCTAGCTGATGAAATTTCACTGTATGGATCTATACTTTTATAGCTATTTTTGTTTTTCAAAGAGATAAAAGTCTTGAGGAGCGTTGTGAAGTATTAACAAAACCGGTTCATACACCATCTTCATTAGTGGTTCCTACAGCCCATGGATTAAGGAATTTTTGAAGTGTTCACCAGTTTTTTTATATTCCATATGTCAGTGGAATATATATATATATATGTAATGCAAATACTATAGTGTATGGAAAATAGAATTCTAATGCCAAAAGTGTTATTTTTTTTCTTCAGAATTGCACAGACAGTTCACCTATATTGTGTAATTTAGGTGTAATTTATTTACTGTAAATCATTAAAAAATTAAATAAAACTTTTCCTGATACCATGGTTTGTGTGTAATGAAATGTCAATAGCTGCATCCAGTTCTTCAGGAATAAATCATGACTCCCTGGCCAGCAGTTAATATTACATGCCTGTTCAGCTCCACAGGATGAAATCTACCAGATGTTTTATAAATATCTGCTCCTATCATCCATAGAAGTCTGTGGCCTACAAAACTCTTCTGCAAATATCTTCAATCTTTTCAGAATAAACATCTGAGTAAAGTATTTGTGGGTTTAAGACACATGATACCAGTCTAGACATGCATTTACTATTGTGCGTGTGCTTTGTCAAGCAACCAAACCCCACTGGATTTCGTATAGTGTAGGATGTGCCTCTTTGGCTTCCTCTGGACAGGCAGTTCCTGGACTTTGTGTTGATTACAGCAATTGCTTCCTTTGTGCATATCAATTTACCTACCAAATAATTTCAAATCTGTTTTGTGGTGTTTCCCTGCCCAAACTGTGAGAAACCAGTAGTAGCTATATCCACAGGTACACTATATTCACGTGTTCTCTCTGCAAGTGAAAATCAGCTAGCACAATCTGTACAGTTAAATGCAAATCAAACAGTGGATACTGATACTATAGCATCAGTATTCCATAACAATAAATGGAGAGTTAGGTGCCTGTGTTTTTCTGTGCAGTGGTGTCTGCCAGTTTGTATCACTTACAGAGGTGAGATTCACTGAATCATACTTGCAAAAGTCTAAGCAATTATTTAGCTGACATATTTGGCTTCATCCAACACTCCTTTCCTGAGGGAGAAACTCCTTAATGGAAGTACATACTTTTTGCATGGTTCAGCATCTGTGACTGTAAGAAAGGAGAGAACCCTACTTGTGTCACGATAAGAGTGGTGTAATTTATGTAAAACAAATGCATATGTAGCTTATGCAGGGCCAATTAGCTGCTGCAGTGTTTGCAATTCTTTCACATGGTTATCTATCTGTTTATATATCCAATCTTTGCAGTATTGTTAGACCACTTTTTCCATAATGGGGTAACAAATCAGGCAAGTGTTCTTGCAAATATTTTCTTCTTCTCTTTCTCCATAAAAGGGTATGTGTGCTTATGGCAATATCTTTCATAGTGGTTAATACCCTTGACATGTTTTTAGTGTGATAGATGCTGTATTCTGTTCCTATCATCCCATAATTTGGAGTGTCTATAGCTGAAAAGACCTAAAAAAATGCCACTTAGACCAGTACTTCTATTACTAATTGGTAAAATATGTTCTGATAGATATGCAGAAAAACAGAAAACACTCACTCTTTGATGTAATTTTCCTGTATCAGGTTAGAAGGAATTGCTCAGTGCCACTTAGTCCAGCCTTCCAACTAGATCTGGTTGCTCAGGGCTCTGACAACTCTCCAAGGGTGGAGGATCATGGTGTTTCCCATTAGCTAGCTGAAGACAGCAGAGTTCTTTTACAGCTAAACGAATCCTTTTCTTTAAGTTGCTCTTCATACTCTGGGGAGTATTCAGCCTCATGACTATTTGTGGGCCTCCACTGTACTTTCTTCCATTGATCAATGATGTTGTTCTTGTATTGAGGCAACCAAAAATCCCAAGGCCACTAAGATGATTAAGTGACTGGAACGACTGGAGCATCCATTATAAAAGGACAGGCTGAGAATGCTGGAAGTTTAGCCTAGAGAAGAGAGGGTTCAGGGGGATCTCATCGAATATGGTAATACTTGAAGGTAGGGTGCAGAGAGGATGGAGCCAGCTGCTTTTTGGTAGTGCACAGTGACAGGACCAGAGGCAGTGGGCTTAAACTGGAGGCTTGATGTATGAACATCAAGAACCGTTTCTGCACTGTGAGAGTGATGGAGCACTGGCCCAGGTTTCCCCAGGGAGCTGTGGAGTCTCCATCCTTGGATATATTCAGAAGTCAAATACACTGTCCAATGACTTTGCATTTGCCTTTGTTAAATTTCAAGAGCATTCAGTTTTCTCTTTCCTCCAGTTACTTGAGGCCCCTCTGAAGATCACCCTTGCCCTCCAGCATATTGGATACTGCCTCATACATTATCATCCATGATGCTGCAGAATGTGCACTCTGTCCCATTCTGCTGCTTGTTAATAAAGATGTGAAAGAGAATTAAAGTATGTTAGGGGGTGGATAAAGACCCACTTTTGATATCTGGGACATGACAATAGCAACTGGCTGCCAGCTGGACTTAGTATTACTGACCAGAACACAATTTGTATGGGAATCCACCTGATTTTCCATCCACTTTATCCACTTATTTAGCCTATGTCTCACCAATGTTGCGGTAGTGATATTACAGGACACTATGCTAAAATCAAAGTAAACATCATATATTACTCATCCTTTGTCCACTCACTCTTAGTGACTTTATCACCAAAGGTATTTAGGTTGGTTAGACCCAGTTTATCCTCAATGAATCCACACCGGATATTTTCAATCACTTTTTTGTCCTTCATGTGCTCAGAAATAACATCTCAGAAGGCTTACTCCAGAACCCTCCTTGGACCAGAGGCAAGGCTGAGTGGCATGTCATGGCCTGGTTCCTCATTGCTCTACTTGAAGATGGCCTTTTTCCAGTCATTGGGACCTCCCACAATTCCCATAATTTTTGAAGACAGTGGAGAGCAGCCTTGCAATGCAATCAACCAACCAAGACATTTGATGGGCCTGTTCAGGCCCATGGACTTGTATATACACAATTAGCTTCAGTGGTTTCTGATTTGGTCATTGTTGTGGGCAATACTTTACTCCTACAGACTCTGCCACTAACATGAAGGAGCTGGGACACCTTAGAAAAAAACTTTGCCAATAAAAACAGAAGCACAAAGGCATTTAATTCCTCAGACTTTTCAATTTCATTTATCACTAGATGCACTGCCCTGTTAAGCAGTGGTCTCACCTCTTCTTTAGTCTTTTTTTTTGCTGCTGGTTCTGAAGCCTTCCTTATTTTTCGTTTTCATATCTCTAGGTACTTTTGGCTTCTGCTGAGCTTTGGCTCGCTTGTCTACATGCCTCCCTACTCAGACAGTGTCTCTCTTTCTTCAAGTAGTCTGTTGTGTTGTCCATCTCCTGTGGCCTTCTGCCATGCTTGCTTGCTTTCCTGAGTGTAAGGAAGGACCATTCTTGTGCTTTGATAATGTTGCCCTTGAAAATCAGCCAGCTGTTCTTAGCCCTGTTGTCCTTCACGGCAGTATTCCATGTGCCCGGTCATACAGGTCCCTGAACAAGGCAAGGTCTGCCTTCTTGAAGGCCAGGACAGTAATTTTAAAAATTTATCTTGCTCACTTGACTCAGGATTTTAAACTCCACAATGCCATAGTCATTACAGGTTTTCCTCAACTTCACAAACCCATCTAGTTCTTGCTTGTTCATGGAAGCAGGTGCATCAGAGCACCTACTTAGCTTGTCAGTTATCTGTATCAAAAAATTGTCATCAGTATGTAAATAATTTTAAATAACTGAAAACTATGTACTAGACCCTGAACTCGAGTGACTCAGCCTACCTTTGACATTATTAGACCCACATGCTTATATGTTTTCGTAAATAAATATCTGGCCTCAAGTCCTAGATGGTTTTTAAGAAATCATTTAAGCATGAAAAAGTTTTGATTAGAAAGACTGACTGGGTCATCAGTTTTAGTCATGTCCTATCAAAGTGTGTCATATGAGTTTGTTCATATCCTTTTGAGAAATTATTTCAGTGCTTTTTGCTCCTTTTGCTTATACTGGGAGAATGAGGACTTTCTGGTTCTAGTAGGCAACCATCCAATTTCTGATATAACTTCTTCCTATTTAGTATACATTTCTTCCTGAGGGTCTAAATTACCCTTTAATTAAAAAAAACTTTACTTATCTTTGGCATTTAGTGTTCTGATATTTATGGAGAGCCCAGTCCTGTCTCTTCAGGCTGTTTTGCTGTGATAAACAGTCCAAGCTGGTTTAAGCTGCCATAGAGAGATAGGCTCTTGATTCCCTTGATTCCCAGATGTCAGTCTGTCTCATCTCTGTTTTAATTACTCTTTATTGGATATGAGTGATAGAAATCTACACCAACTCCAGATGAAATCTGTTTAGTGCCTGAAGAGAGTTTCATATGCTTAAAATTATGCTCACTTTGAAATCACTCAAGGCCATTTCATTCAACCCCCTTCCCTAACTTGTACATTTTTGTCATATATAAACAGTGAAACTCCAGATTTAATGGAAAAATCTCTAAGATTTTGTCACTTTTTCTTAATACCATATTTTTGCTGTATCTGGTGGTATGTGGTACCAAGAATCATAGTTTTTAATGAATATGGGCAGTGATGCAGTGCTACATAACCCTTCCATCTTAAGCATTGAGCATTTATATATAAGTTGACCTGTGGATATATGTGTGTTTAGTGGGGGTAAACATTTTGCCTTAACACTGTAAACAAAGAGCCTTTGAAGCAGACACATATATATTTTTAATCCTGTGTTGAGAGTTGTTCTGTGCAGCCACTTAATGTGTGTGAGAGCCTTGATAAAGTGTTTGTAGAGTTTTTCAAAACATTTCTAATTAAAATGAGGGGACCTAGAAAATTGAAGTGGAAGCAAAAGCATTGTGGACCTTACATTCTTTTATTTTTATAAATATTTGCATTTTGATTACACAGTACTTAATACCACATGATGAAATGTGATACTGGATCAAAGCTCTTGCTCACGCTGTAGCTGAGGCTTGTTTAAATGTCTGATTTATTTGTAGAACTCCATTATGCTCCATACTGTTGAGTTACATGTTACTTTAGTTGACTATGTTCCAGTTAGCTCCAAATAAGAGTATATGATATTGTCTGGAATTGTGGACAAGAAAGGCTTTCTATGACATGTTGGTTAATGTATAGAGCTGGTGATGAAAGAGCTGTAAGAGCAACTAACATAAATAAGAAGCTACTCTGATATTCTCAGGGTCTGGGAACACCTAGGCTAGATGATAATATTCTAAAGTGGGACTAAATGTGGCTAGAAGACTTAAAACTGATCTGTGTTGGTAGTTGCTTTATAACATGTCAGTTTTATCATCTTTGGTTCTTCAAGGGTTTATCCTCTGCTGTGCATTATAATCTGTCATTAAAAATCTGGATGATGAAATAGAAAATGCTTACTTAATTTACTGGCAATTCTGCACTAAGGCGGAGCTGCAGATATTGGAAGGTAGGGCCAGAGATCACAATTAATTACAAAATCTACAGAAAAAAAAGTAATTAATAATCCCCAAAAAGGAAGTGGTGAAGAGAGAATGTAGGCAAGGAGAGCAATAAGGATGATGAGTGTTACAGCAGTTTTGGTAGCAGGAGAGGATATATAGGCTGATTTAATGTGCATGTCTGTAGTTTTCACCACTGTAAGTAAGAAGCCTTATCTTAAAAACATGCTGACAAGACAAGAATTACTTTTATTTTTTTGGTGGTTAACTGGGGAACAGAGTTCAATAATTTTTGGATGTCTAAATTGAGAGGCTCATCACCTAGTTTATAGTCATCATTTATGTAGTATTTAAATATTTAGTATGTAGCTTCTGCTAACTGAACTTCCACCTTTAATTTAGAGGTCACTCCTTTTGAAAATCAGGCTTTCCAGATGTTTCAAATTATACAGCCATCAAATAAAGGACTTTAAAGTTGTGGGGGTTGTGGGTTGATCTGTGATAGAGACAAAGATAGAAACTACTACTCCATGGAAGCATTTAAGTATTTGGACTCAAAAAATGCTTTTTATCCTTAACCCTTCCAGACCGTGTCTCCTGTAAAATTTGACTCTCATGTCCTGCTCATAGCAACCTCTTCAAGGCTTTGAATTTCCATGCCACTAAGCCAAGATCCTTATTTCCTTCATAAAGAGCTATGCAGTACTTAATATCAGAATGTATGAAATATATATGTACATAAATGCTGACAAAGTTTAAAGACAACCTAAACTCTGAAATTTCTTAAGATGTTTAACTTTTAGAATTATAGAATATTTTAATGTGATTTTTTTTTTATTGCTAATTAAAGTTCTTAACATTTGAAGTGCTCTGTAGTTCCTGGAGTACTATAATTCTCTTCATACAGTATAAAAGTAAAGGTCTAGATATCTAAGTAAGTCTTTTTGTTTTCCATATCAGATTGTGAAGAGCAATGCTGTCCTTTTCCCAGGTTTCACATGATAAGCGATGATCCGGATTTAAATTCACAATCTCCTGAGAAGTCTGAAGTTACTTTGGGTTATATTCTAAATTAAGATTAAGAACACTTACATATTTCTCATGTAGCACTCTGATTTGGAATATTAATTTTGATAGTCATATATACTATAGTTTTTATCTCTGTAGCCTTCTACGATATGAATAATGTCAAAGAGTCTTGATAGGGCATCTTCCTAGACTTGTTCAGTTAGTCATTGTAAAATTGTCAAAAAAACCCCTGTGTCAGATTAATGCTGAATATTTAGATAGCTACATCAGCATTGTTCTAGCAGTATTATTTTAGCTCGCTTGTATTTTTTTTTCCACCTCCCCACCGCTGTTTGTTTTACATCATGGGTAGGGGTTTTGCACAAAATTAGGAAAATAAGCCTGTACCAAAATTAACATCCTGAAAGTAATAAAACTTAATAGAAACCACATTTGTGATGGACTGCTTGTTAACAGCAATCTATAGGAGCACTGCAAACGTATCATGTTACAGATAACTCATTCTTAATCAATGCAGGTTCAGAAAGTTGGCTTCAGAGGCAGAGGAAGCAAATAGGGGCAGAAAGGAGAGCTACAACTTAAGGAGAGAATCTTCTAGATTTATTTTTTATGGTATTTTCAGGTTACTTGTTGAGTAATCCCATCATTCTGCTCAGCTGTTTCTTACTGTAAATTTGATTGTCCTTGTGATTTCATAAATATTTTTATATTGCAGTGACTTCTTAGTAGCTGACCTACTGTTGATTGTATAGCCATGTGACAGAAGAAAGTAAACAGTAGTGCTACCAGGAAACTTGTGTAACACAGCCCAGTGCTGTCCAGTCTAAATGTATGGAGACTGACCTTTAAAAAAATACTTATTTAGCTAGAATCTCAAATTAAACACTAGACCTGCACCTGTAGTATAATATACATGTACTTTTCTTAGAGGAAAGTGCAGTAAGCACAGAATGTTTGATTTTTAATGATCTTTTCTGCCTCAGTGACTTCTCTGTTAAGCTGACTATAGACTAAATTTTGGGCCAGATCTTCAGTTGGCATTATTTGCAGTACCATTACAGGCTTTTCCTTACATGACTTACAGTGCTGGTACATCAGCATGCAACATTTTTACTCAATCCTTCCTCTAAATATTTGAAAATCTTCTATAACCAGGAGAGATTGAGTTATGTATGAGGCCAAATTGCAATAAAAATTAAATGTATTCAACAAAATTAGTATTTTTTCCCCAATGGAAATATTACCATGTTCAAGGGTTGAAATGTAGTAAGAAAGGTGCAGAAAAGATTGCAACTTTTCAGTTATAACTTCCATTTTGTTTATTCTATAAAATAAAAATGTATCTGAAGGAAGTAATTAATTTAGAACTCCCAGGCACTTCATCCTATATAATTGCCATGATAAGAGGGGTTTAACATTCAGCAGGAATTGCAGTGAAAGCATGTATTAAATATATACACTGTATATAGTGAGAGAATTGTTTAAGCACATTATTAAAGTTGCTAATAAATGACTAGGCAGATTTAAAGCATTGTGAGGTAAAAATCCTTATCTTATTTCTTGCATCGCTTCAAAATTTTAAGGAGGGACAAGTTCCTCCTTTCTTCTTCAGTGTTCCTGTGTTAAGAACAGCTTTGTGTCTTGGAGTTCTCCTCTCCACCTTGCCTTCTTGAGTCACCTTTACTTGAAAAACCTTGGTTTAGATCAGGTATCATGAAAAAAATTATTTACTACAAGGATGATGAGACGCTGAAACAAGTTTCCCAGAGAAGCTGTGGACTCCCCATCCCTGGAAATGTTTAAGGGCAGGTTGGATGGGGCTCTGAGAAACCTGATCTAGTGGAAAGTGTCCTGCCCATGGCATTGGGGTTGGAACTTGATGATCCTTAAGGTCCCTTCCAACCCTAACCATTTTATGATTCTATAAGTAAGTAGTAAAGTAAGTAAAATAAGTAAGTAGAAGTAAATAAAACCTTCCTCCATGGGCTGTAACTTGTTATTTTCATACTTGAAATATCATGTGAAATATAATTTATATGTAGAAGAAGTGTTACCCCTTTGAGAGATGATTATTCTCTTTTTCTGCTAATAATGAACAGTGCAATTTTATATTAGGTCATAATCAATTGCAAATATCATAGATTTAGAAATTTGAAAGTTAAAATTGCTAAACTCAAATCAAAAGAATAATTGTATTTATAGCTTAGGAAATAAATATCTGAAGCAGAAAGAATGTAAGGATTCCCATCATTTGTCACTTGGCCATTAGGGCTGTAAACTTTCATGTCTCAGGAGAGAATCTTTCAAACTTCCCCATCTCAATGAAAATTCCTTTTTTTTTTTTCCATTTCAGAGTTGTCAAGTCCACCAGCAGAATAAACACAAAGTGGGATGCTTGGACTCCTTCAGCTTTAGGCATCTCATGTAGGCAAAGTCAGTGGTGATGAGGTCAAGTTTGTCCTCTGACTTGGTAAAAGTGAGAGTCTCTGGTCTTGCTCCAATTTAAAAGGCCTGGTTCTCACATCAGAAAAAATAGTTGCTAGGCTAAGGAATAAACCAGACATTATCCTACAACTATGTCTGTATTTAAAATGCATGTATTTTAAGAAGTGGAATAAAAATATGCATACTTTAATCAGTGGACAAACATGCAATAATGACCAAGTTTCTGAGGGGAAAAAGTCAAGAAACAAGATTGCAATTGTGTGCAAACAACTTTAGATCATTATTTCAATTGAAATGGGTTATTTAAAAATGTACTTGGATAAGAAAATATGCAAAATATGGGACTGAATATTTCTCCTGTTGGCTATTCTAACTTTAGTTGTCCTCACACATGACAATGATGCCACTATATAAGAAGAGAATGGCTTCTGAGGCCAATCCAAGGCTTTGTATACAAAGTTGTGTTGTGAAGTAGGGTTGTTGCTCTACTACTAACTCATATGTCAGTTGGAGATAGAAGAAAAATAATTTTGTCAAAATACTGTGGTAACAACAAAAACCTAAAAAAAATTGCAGAGGAAGATGCAGAATAGTCTATCCTACCGTAGCTATGAAGATTTCCTCTTGTTCAGTAAACTTTCTCTTTTAATGTTTTTTCTTCTTTCTTTTTTCTCCCCCTTTTCTTACAAATGTCAGATATTCTTATTTTTTTTACACCCTTCTGAATTCTTTGCTTTGATTTAGATATAAATACGTATTTTCTGGAAATTAAACTTGCTTCAGCAATAAAGGAAGATTAATAAGCTCTCTGTGTGTCACTACTAGCCATTCACTGTGGAGCTGCTCTTGTGCAGCCTGCTCAGCTATTTCTGTTGGCACAGAGCAGAGCTGGAGTTTTGCCTAGAGTAGCACAATCTTTTGATGTGCTGGAGAAACAGCTAGTCACCACCTCAGCTATATGATACTCTGCCTACTGCTATGCAGGGACACAGTTGCAATATTTGTGATAGTGCCCTCATCTCTAAAGCTCTGTGATGTCCACACTTTATAATTTTTTTCCTAGCAGTTCTCTGTATTCCTGGTTTTTATATGTTTCTGATGGTTTCTTTCAGCTTCTCGCTCTCAGTCGGTGCCTGACTTGACTACTTCTTAGAGTTGTCATGCCAACTCCCAGGCTTGAAAACTGAAGTAGAGAGAGAATTTTTTTTTTTTTT
>VZTT01008568.1:3865-15581 GCA_013400855.1 Buphagus erythrorhynchus | reverse complement strand
GTGTGTGTTTGTGTGAAGTACTCACTTCACAGTTACCAAGCTGCATGAACTGAATGATAAGTGTGGTAAACAGCTCTGTGACATTGGTCTGACACAAACTTTTAAATATCTGTTTCTGTTTTGTAAAGACTTTGAACATCCTTTCCTTTATCCCTGCCGCTTGTCTGCATGCTGAAAATCAGGAAAATTAAAAGGATCAATGAAGTGGGAAAGGAATTTTATAGACAAGTTGTTGCATTTTTATTTAAACTGAACTGCAAACATATATCAAGTACCTTACATTGAAATAATCTTTAAAAAAATCCATGAGCCTGTTCAATCTTTTTGAAAGTTAGATATTACTCAATTTGATTCACATTTCATGCCAAGTCATTCAATATTTATGTGTATCAGCTTTCCAAATAAACAAGTGAAAAATACAATAGAGGTACAGGAAATCAAAAATGCAAACTCTTAAGTCCTTATATTGAAGTCATATGCAATCGTTATGCCTGTTAAGTAATGTATGTAACAAAGACATAGTTCTGTGAAAAAACCTGTTCTCCAAAATAAACAGTAGTTTTAATAGGTTTACTGTAATTGACAGATACATTCATGGGTGAATTGCATTGGAAAATATAATGTGTTTAAAGGAAATTGCTTTAAAAAGGAAGGAATATGTAAATTTCATTTCTGATACTGTTGCTCTGTGGAGGTTCCTGTGGAGGTTAAGTTTGCTCTAGGTTTCACAGGAACCCCCTGTATGATTGTGTACCATTGCATCTAAAATGTTTCTTTCTTTTCTTAAGTTAAAAAATGTGTCCTTTTAGTTGAAGGTATTTCATTTATAAATACTTGCTCTGAATCTTTTATTTGAAATTGAGCTTTCTGGGCTGCAAATTTTTATTGAGAACATGCTTTTGTTCTGAATGAAGAGCTTTAGAGAATCAAACTGGCTCAGCCTTTTACCAATTGTTTAATAATAAAGAAAAAAATGTTTGCTTTAGCTGAGCCTGTTCTAAAGTGGAAGACTTTTATATCTCATTGAAAAAAACAAGAAACCTCAGTTATCTAATGAAGTTTTAACTTACTAGACAGCTGAGTTCCAGAGCTATATTAAACATTACCTATACTTCGACAACCTTGCAATAATTTGGAGTTTAATTATCTCCAAATACAGGAGACTCTGCAGTTTATCTGAAGCATTGACTTTTTCTTCTCCAGCTCTCTCAAAGAGTCTATGAGTTGCTCTGTCCCTTTATACAGACAGAGGAGTAAAGGTAATTGCATTGGTCAAGAACTTCAGGCCTTTGTGATTCTGGATAACTGCAATAGATGGTAAATCTAAAGGGATCTAGAGACCATTTGTACCTCTACAAAAGCCTGTAAACAAGCTGAGTTACAAACTGCCATAGGAAGAAATATGAAGCATTGAAAATATCTTAGTATCCTGTGGTAACACAATCTTTGACCAATAGTTTCTGCATGATGTTTGCAAGTATGTATGTGGTGTATATGTACATGCTAAGGCAAGAAATCCCTGACAGGACTCATCTTTCTGCTCCCAGTTCTGATGCCTTAAGTGGGCATGTGAGCTGTCCTTGAAAGGTTTTAAATACTTTGAGGAGCACCAGCACAGCCCCACTTGTTTATTTCATCTTGTGCTTTCCATCCTAATACTTGTTCTTGATGAGACAGGGTATAAAGCACATAAAAACAGATGATCAAGCAGCAGGATGACCAAGAAAGATTGTTTACATTCTACATCTGCCAAGAGGAAATAAACTTTTGTCTTCTATGCTAGGAATGCAGCTTGAAAAGAAATGTCATTTTCACATCATCTCCTTGGTACTTCCTTTATACTGAATTTTATGCATCTTTTCCTAGCTAGATTTATTGTGAGAAGATCCTGAGATGGCAGGAGATAGAGCCAATTAGAAGAGCTGATCAGCTGGAATGCTGAGAACCATTGCTTTGGAGGCCTCTCATCCACACTGCACCATCAAATGCACTTTGCTGAGCAAAGGACAGCTTGTTTGTTTTGGCCATGCCTCATGTGAGCAGAGATAGTGAAAAGTCAGGGAATCTAACTGGATAAAGAACATCTGCAAATGATATTCTCTTAATGTGTATTCTATCCAAAAGAGCCCTGATGCTTGGTGTCAACTCTGGTCTTAGCCACACAGGCAGGTTCATTCAGAATCTGCTTTGGTTTCCTGTAAATAAAGGAGGTCCAGAGTCTATTTCATGCTAACCCACAGTAACTGTGTAAACTATTTCTAAAAAAAATATTAAACTGTTGTTTGATGTATGTGAATCCATTATGGAACTAATTTTTTAAATTGTAGATTTAGAAGTTTAATCACATTTTTCATTGTTTGAATCTTGCCTTAATTTCTGTGTGGATTTTTTGTTTTTTTGGGTTTTTTTTAGTTTAAGAAGATGGATTAATTTGGCAATCTATCAAGACAGTATGAGAAATAAATTGCCTGCTGCCCCCTGTGACATAGAGGCTAAGAAGTTAAATATGAAATGCTGAAGAATATGCTAGGTGACTGTAGAGAGGTAATGGGGTCGTATTGCTGCAGAAGGAGCTATTTGTTACTAGTTCTGTGAATTAAGTTACAGTCTAGGACAAAATAATTTGCCTTTCAGTTTGATAATCTTTTTCTCAAGCAGAAGCATCTTTTTAATTATTTACTAATGATCATGGTCCTAATATATTAACAATCATGAATAGCTGGTTATTACAGTTGTATAATTTCTTCATTCTGCATGAGTGTTCATTCTGTACTCTGGTGTAAGGTGGGATAAGCAAAATCTTCAAGTTGCTTCCAGAGGGAAAAATATATACTATTTTAAGAACACAGAGTTGGAGAAAATTTGCTTTTGGGTCAAACTCAAATTTAATCCAGTTGCTTGAAAACACAAGCTGAGTTTCCTGTCCTGTAGATATGGTTTGCATGGGGTTGATAGCTGATATCATGTCCAGGGAGATGTTGTTGTAATACCTTTTATGAATCTTCTGTCTTATGATTCAACTCTTGATAGAGATTTTCTTCTCTGCAGCCTTTTTCTTAATGAAGAGATTAAAAAAAAGATTAATCACGGAATGACCTATGATATTTTGTATTTATGGTAGTTTTCAACAAGGTAAGCAGTAAGTTAACAGCCAGTATTTCACAGTCTAATAACTGCAAACATTTGTATCTATGTGTTCCTTTATGTGAATCTGCATTCTTTGGTAAATTAAGATGATATTAAATTAAGATAATATCACTTATATATTTTACTACAAGCTATTTTCCTCTTAAAGTTATTTAACATTAATACCATTGTTGCAAATTTAATTTTATGAATCAAAGAGTTTTAGTATTAATTATTACTTGCACAATACACCACAAAACCAACTGATTAAACTTTCTTAATTGACTTTCTGCAGTGACTGTTGTTGGGTTAATAGAAACACTTTTTCCTCTCTTTTTTGTTGCTTATATATTTTATGAAATGGATTTTTATGATTTGGCTGACAGATTTTTGGTGCTTCTTTTTGTCTCATCAGAGGTTCTTTGATCTTCTATTTAACTGTTTTTGTTAAACTGATAAGGAAAGAACATGCTTGGTCTGTCCTGGCTTTTAATTGCTGTTAGTGAGACTAGGGCACCATGTTTCTAGATTATGGAGAATATATAAAACAGTGAGATTTCAAATATATTTTCATCTTTATGTGTAGTGTATCTTATCCCCTCAGTTTTTCAATATTGACATTATATTTAAATAATAAAAGGTCTTTTTTCTCTGTGGCTATAGTGTATCAGACCAATTTGTCAGCAGTTTGGACACTGGGGATAAGAAAGCTTAAAATTGAAGAGATTTAGCTCTTCATACATATATCACCAGTCTAATCTATGAAAATTTCATTTTTTAACAACATGTGAGGTAGAAAACCTTTTCTAATTACTCAAATAACTTCAAAATTTTAAGGAGGGAGGACTTCCTCCTTTCTTCTTCAGTGTTTGCTTTTGGAGTTCTCCTCTCCACCTTTCATTCTTGAGATACCTTTACTTGAAAAATCGAGGTTTAGATTAAGTATTAGGAAAAAAAATTCTTTACTGTGAGGGTGATGAAGCACTGGAACAGGCTGCCCAGAGAAGCTGTGGATACTCCATCCCTGGAAATGTTCAAGGCCACATTGGGTGGGGTTCTGAGGAACCTGGTCTAGCAGAAAGAGTCCCTGCAGGGGCTGAAACTACATGATCTTTAAGGTTCCTAAGCATTCTATTCCTAAAACTCAGCTGTATTCAGAGGACAGTGAATTAGTGTCATTTTTAATCATTGCTCTAAGGTGAGCTCAACAAATTCTCCAGGATCTGCAGCAGCTTGGATTTGCAAGCCAATGTCCCCTGTCTATCTAGGACTACAGAAAGGGAATCTGCAAACAACTGCCCGCTCACCCTGAATTATGTTGCCTCTCTCTAGCTGCAGGGATTGCAGCTCACCAGTTTTTATCAGCCCAAATTGTAGAGCTACACCCTCTCTGAAATTTATTTTTCAGCCTAAAATCTCATATGAATGCCACAATTAAGTACAGTCAGCTGGCTGTAGCAGCTCTAAATACACCTTGATGGACCCATCTTTAGTAATTCAAACTCTCCCATCCATCCAATCCTTTCCTACAACCTCTTTGTTTAGGAGAATAGTCAAATCTTTCGCTGCATTTGGGAGGTATGTTAGTAAGTAATTCAGTGCTTCGTCACCTTATACAGAGACACTCCTTCAAGCGTTAATCAGAAGTAGAATCCCTCTGATTAAATTGGTTACTCTTCCTCCTGAGCTGCTTTTTAAGGTGCAGTAGTGAATATGTTTTTTACAGCCTACTGAAATACAGAGCAGATTTTTCTTATCTCCAAAACACCATATAGTACAAAAAAAAGAGTTAAAGTTTCTGAATTTCTTTGATTGGCTAGCAAGGGATTTTGAAATGGCAATTAGGAAAATGGTTTCAAATTACTTTAAACAATATAAAGATTGACATTCTCTTTTTATGAGTAATCTATGCTATGCATCCAGTTTGCTTTTGAGAATACAATATTAGTGACTTTTGAAAATTTCTCATATTGTTAAGATACATTTTTAAAAACATACGCTTTACCAACTAGACATTTGCAAATTAATTACTCCTATAGCATTCACTCTATTAAAAATTTTTGAATGGATTAATCATGTCACAAACTAAGTACTTAACTCAGTGTATATTAGGTTGCATACAGCTTCAGCACAACTAGATACTACATGTACCCAATGACACCTGAATGATTTTTCCAACTATATATAAGGTCTGTTAGCTAATCTTTATTGTTTAAAGGAAAGTGAAGCCCACTCAAATAAAATAAGAGGAAATCTGATTTTCCTTACAGAATGACAGCTTTTTTTAACCTCTCTGCCTATGTTTTTGTCTAATAACATATATGTTAAACCCTTTATTATTTATGTTTTCTTGTATTTTGGCACAAAAGACTCTAAACCAGAGTATTACTTTCAACTCATAAAGTTTACCTTTAAAAACCAAATTACTTCTCTCCTACTCATTTTTCCTGTTAATTAGTTTTTGAGAAATAAATTTCTGTATCTGACTTTCTAACGTATGAGATCCTCTTTTCTGGATACACATTTAAAATGTATAATTATTCCCATGAGAAGATTAGTAGATTTATTTTAAAAACTCTATGTTCCATAATTTCTGACATACAAGAAGAAAATGCAGGAGGAGAAGCATTGTTGCATTACCCTGTCTTTTCATGTTGACACTGAGTATGAAAACCTGGGCTCCAGAGGGTGAGAGAAAGTTCAGACTTCATGCTAAATCACTTTTGGGCCTTGCTCCCAGGATTTGCCAGCTATGCCAATTTCCATAGGACATAAACTCTAAGATAATGTTAACGGAAAGCAAACCACAGCCACCACACTCATTTTCCTTTGGCAGGGGGATCAGTTCAAATCCCCAGAGCAGTCAGTGCTGTATCCTTCCAGACAGCACTCTCTCCCCTAATCCAATCAGCACCATGACCAGGAGCTGCTCACCGCGCTGTGGATTTCCAGATTTCTGCCTTAATTGCCAGTCTGCAGGAACTTGAAGCACGAGACAGTAGCTGGCACAGTCAGGTGGGTGCAGAACATCCGCAGCTGCCCTGCTCCAGGCTCTGCTGCAAAGCACCGCTGGGAGAGGCTGCCCCAGCAGAGCCCATGTGCCTCAGCTGCAGTGGGCATGCTCCTGGGTAACAAAGGTACAGCTGGGATGTGGTGTCCCTGCTGGCATTAGCTGTGACCCAAGCCTCCTCTCTGACCTCTGTGTTGTGGGTAGGAAGGGCACTGGCTTTAGGATGCAGCTACCCCGTGTGATTGTAGCAGAAATGGTGTGGGCAAGCAGGACTAGGGAAGAGGCTGTTTCTCTGTGCTCAGCACTGGTGAGGCTGCACCTCAAATCCTGCACTCACTTTTGGGTGCCTCACTAGAAGAAAGACATTGAGGTGCTGGAGTATGTCCAGTGAAGGGCAGCAGAGCTGGGAAAGGGTCTGGAGCACAAGTCCTGTGAGGAGTGGCCAAGGGAACCGGGGTCATTCAGGCTGGAGAGAAGGCTCAGGAGGGACCTTATCATTCTCTACAAGTACCTGAAAGGAGGTTGTAATGAGGTGGGGGCTGGTACCTTCTCCCAGGTAACAAGTGGCAGAACAAGAGGAAATGACCTTGAGTTGTGCCAGGGGAGGTTTGGATTGGATATTAGTAAAAACTTCATCGTGAAGAGGGTGGTCAGGCATTGGAACAGGCTGCCCAGAGAAGTGGTGGACCACTTAAATACCTGGAGGTATTAAAAAGATGTGTAGATGTGGCACTTAATGTCACAGTTTAGAGGTGGACAACATAATTCAGAGGTGGACCTGGACGTGGTGGACCAGGCTATCATTTGGACTCAACAATCTTAAAGGTAATTTCCAACCTAAATGATTCTATGATTATGTATTTAAATAAGCCAGGAATTTCAATAAGACAAACAGACATCAAGTTGGTTGAATGACATCACTGAGGTATATCTTAGTGGTTTTACTCCTGTTATGTACAGTCCCAATTAAAATAATCCTAACTAAAATAAAATAGTCTGGCCTCTGTTTAAGGTTGCATTATGGCTTGCAGGAGAGATTGCATGATCCCTTGCATATGGCAAACCATCTGTGTCAGAGGTGACTGCAGATAGAAGTTGTGGCTCTCACCACGTGTCAGGCTTACCAGATGTAGGGACAGACAGCAGGTTTACCATGGCCAGCCTCTCTGTCACGGAATGTACAGCAGCTGACTGACCTGGTGCCCTGGTGTATCCCCCAGGTCAGTGACATGCTGTGCAGGGAAATGTTTCTTTCTGGATTATATTTACCTTCTGCTCACCTTAAGCCACATTTTGCTCTTTTGTAAATGACAAACTTCAAAAGGAAACCGAGGCTTCTTTTTTTTTCTGTAACGTACCTTTCCCAGTAGCTGAAATAAGTGCCTCCAGCTATGTTTTTCATATCCATTTCTCTATCCTTTCCTTCCCACCAATACTTCTGACAACTATTATCTCCTGGATGAACCTTTACAATAGCTGTGATCAACACTGCTCTGGTGAAAAGTGGTCAGGTCTCCACAACATACCTCCTGCAGAGATGCCAAGGTCATGATGGACATAAGTACTGTTATTTACTGTGCTCAGCTATGGACTGAATTCAAACAAATGTCTCTGGTGGCGTGCTGTCACGAAGGCTTTGGAAAGTCCTTGAGGCACTTCTGCAGCACTGCACATGAAAGAGCTGAAGGGAAAGGATTTCTCTGCACTTGAGTTTTCCAACACAGAGCAGCATTGTCTCATATCTTAGATGAACACCAAACAATGTCCGACAAGTGATGACTTCTGAAGTTTAACCTAATTTGTTAAGTGGGTAAGGCTATTGTTTAAATTAAATACTAAAACAATCAGTGGAAACAGCCAGTCTCCCTAAAGGATATTATTAGAGAATGAATGAATTATTAAAGGGAGTATGTTTGTTCTGGATCCCACCAAAACCAAGCTCTCACTGACATCCTTCCTTTTATCCAAAAAAAAGTCATTTCTAAGGACAAGTCAAAGATTTAGAGTAAAGACTGCAGATATTTTAAGTAAAAAAATTAAAAGTAAAAACAAACTTGTGTATGTTATTAGCAACATCTGCAAAGAGAAAGTTTATATTTATTTCCATGATGCAGAAATAAAGATTTATTTTTGCCAAAATGCTGCTATTTCTTTGTCTTTCTTTCCTCCTTTCTTTGTTAGCTAGCTTTATGCTATGGTTCCTTGTGGTTTGTCTGGGATATCGGGAAGCATGTTCAATTAAGCCAATGAGAGGAGTACTGTGAAACAGATGTGGACAGACCCCAGCATAACTGGGCAAGCAAACTGCTGGAAGCACAGAGCAGAAAAGGCCAAGTGAGTTCTCGCTTTCTGATCTCTGGCGTGGGACTGGAAGTTGGCTGATAGTGGGTGTTTTGAACAGCCCTGTGGCTTTGTGGTAATGCAGTGCAGTGTCATTTGGGAGAACAGCTGGATTCCTGATGTGGAATTATTGTTTCCTGGCTGGGATGTGCTGTGGAAGCAGTGAGCTCTGCTCCAAAACTCAAAGGGCAACCTGCCTTTCATGGGTAAAGCTGGAGAGTAAACTGATAAGAGACAGCTTCACTCCTCATGCAGATGGTTGGCAACTGCAGGAAAGAGACTCAAGGTGTAGTGAAATGGAACCAAGAGCTGAGGGATGAATGGAAATCAGGAGCCTCAGATTGATTTTGGAATAGCTCTGAGTGAGTAGAACAAGTGTCTTGGCTTTCAGTCTCATCTGCAGTTCCAAGTAGCTGTAGAAAATCAGCCTGGAATATGAAATTGATAAATACCAACAATACATAATTCATGTGTTAAGAAGTTTGCAAACAGATTTTATGCAGTTCTTAAACCCTTTCTCCAGGCAGCAACTGACAGAATGAGAGGACACAGTCTTAAGCTGTGACAAGGGAAATAAAAGCTAGATATTCAGAAAAAGTTTTTTACCATTTGGAAAGGTCTGCCCGGGGAGGTGGTGGAGTCACCATCCCTGAATATGTTTAAAAAAAGACTGGATATGGCACTTGGTGCCATGGTTTGATTGAGGTGTTAGGGCATGGGTTGGACTTGATGATCTGGAAGGTCTCTTCCAACCTAGTGATTCTGTGATTCTGTAAACATTATTTACATATTGAAACTATGAAAACTCAGTATTCTTAGATAAAGCTGCATGAAACATTCCAAAAATATATTCAAGTTTTCTTTGATTCAAAAATTTATTTTAAATATGCATTTCTCTAAAGAATACACCCTGAACCTACTACAATGGCTTCAGAGTAATAAAAACAATGAGAATTTCATGTGAGCCCAGTCACATATCCAGCAGGAAACAGCATCCTGACCAGTCAAACATAATTTTAAAATCAAAGCGACTTGTACTGTTTAAAATAGAAGGCCAATTTTTTAGAAGGCCAAACGAGCCTTCCTTTACTGGCACTCTACATTTGCACTGGAAAAGGATCATTTATTGTCCTTTGCTCCTCTACTTTTTGCAAGAGTTAATGCAATGGAAGAGGATCCTGCTTCCCCTAAGGAAGAGCATGCAAGAGAGATTGACTGCTCTCTCCACAGCACACCCCAGAGAAGTCACCCCTGAGTCGAGATCAATGCTTGCACAGGCGCTGTCTATTCTGTGTCAGCTGTGAACACCAGGCAATAAAGACCCCTTTATTTACTGCCACTTACTTCTATAAAACAGAAATTTGTGCTATTAAAAGCCCCTTTTTTCCCTGCCAGCACAAATGGAAGTGTCTCCCCAGTTATTTTCCATACACCATGGACTTGTGCCTGCCCAGTTTGATGCTCCCCAGCCAGAATGAATGTAGCTCTTCATTCTGCACATACCACTGGCAGCACATTCCGTGTTTGGAACAGGCTACATAAGCTGTGCATTGTGGCTGCACTTGGGTTGGATGTAGTGGTGATATCAGCTCCATCACTCCCAGTCTTGTTCCAAAGCAGAGAAGTCACTGGCAATTCAGCAGCTAGCTGGGGGAATTTGGAACTTCAAAACACATCTGAGGTCACCAAGAGTTTGTTTGAAATTAGTTAAAACCACCGACTTTAAATAAATGCAGCTAAAATCTTGGAGGGGGAAGTGAGAGAGGTTGCTTGCTTGCTCTATCAAGAAGTCTCCCTCAGTGAACTAGACTGGCATGGATCATACTTTTGGACACTTTTATCATTCAGAACTGGATAATTTATTAATAAAATATTATTTTACAGTAATGCCTATGAAGTGCTTAAGGAGGACTACAGTTTTCTTGTATTAAAGATCAGTAGGTGTAGGCATTTATTTGGAGTCCAAGGCAGGTCTTGCGACTCAATTTGCAGTCCAGTCCAGTCTAAGTGATTTATAGCAGATCACTCCCATTCAGTATGACAGTATGGTGGCAGGATAATTGGTCCCATCTTGTTTCAGGATATTTTCAACATTTACTACATNCTGCTGACCATTGAGGGGAAGGCTTCAAGCTCAGCAGCAAAAATGAGATGTCAGGGCTGCCAATCATTTTTAGAGCACCTGGATGTCAAAACTCCTTTAAAAAATTGTAGCTCAATTTTTTTTTTTTTTTTTTTTTTTTTTTTTTTTTTTTTTTTTTGTACATATGAGTAACCTAATTGATTAAGTTGTACCTGTGTCAGTAGCAGCAGTGAGATATTCACATCTACTTCCTTGGGTGAAAGAAATGGACAGGAAAACATTGTTAATTTTAATATTCTCATTCAATAAAGGTAAAAGTTAAACTTCTAGGTTGTGCTTCTAAGTGTAAACCATGCAAACATTTTTATTACTCAGAATACTTTTGGAAGCCTTAGCTGCTGCTGAAGTCCTGGAGGTGCAGTAGGCAATCTAAGATGAGACTCTTTTACCACATGTGGGCCTGCAGGCATTTAATCCCAATTTCATGAGCAACAGTTCAGGTGGAAAGCCACAAATCATTTGGCATGCTAGCTTGTTCAGTGGCTGGACAAGAAGTGTTTATTTAACACATTAGGGTTACAAAGGCTGTGAAAATAAGCAGAGTCACAATAAAAAATTTAAACATTCTTTTTGACAGAACGACAACTATGACAACCATTAAAGATGTTCTAAAATCTTAATCTAAGAAGTTATACAGTCAGTAAGGATTAACTACTGCTCTGTTACTTCCAAATTTATGGAATTGTTTCCTATTTAAAATCACTGCTAACTTGAGAATGTAGAAGGTGTGTTGATTTCTATTGTATTTGACTACCCAAACAAAATCTTAGTGTAGTTAAGCTTTTAATTCTGCCTGTGGTACACATGATTAAGTTTTTTTGGTAGTACAAGTGCAAAATGAACGTACACTGAGGATTATATTTGGGGAAAAAAGGGAGGATCTAAAGATTACAAAATGTGTACCCAGTTATCTATCAGGTTTGCACACACATGTATTTAACAAGAATTAGCATTAAATACTCAGAGGGTCTATGCTGCCTCTGTGCTATACTCAAGCTGTCCACCAAGTTTTCTTTTCAGAGACCTGTGCCTAAGCAGTGAATAAGAATCCAAGTGCATGCTTCACAGAGCAGGCATCTGCATTTTTAATTTAACAA
>VZTT01008567.1:16164-36577 GCA_013400855.1 Buphagus erythrorhynchus | reverse complement strand
TTTTTTTTTTTTCACAGAGCAAATATTAGCAGAGGATGACACTGCTGCACCTGTCATTTGGTATCCATGACCTATTTCCCTCTCACACCTGGATTCAGTTGTGCCCCTCTCCAAATGAATCCTACAGATCCTCATGCTCTGGGGGGGTTCCACAGCTGCACTCTTCATCACTCATGGGGAGACACACATACTATAACTGGCAGTCCCTCTTTTACAAGTCCATTTATAGTATACAAAGAGAGAAAATTTTAAAAATAGTTTTGTTATTCATCAAGGTTACTGAAAACCTTTCAAAGACCCTGCCAAGTCGCCATGCCAATTCTCGGTAAGACACAAAGTTCAGACATGGCTCCCATCATCTCTGCTGTATATTATTTATTTATTTACTAGATCTACTGTGCCATTTGGTTCAGTAAGACCTGCTGTGATGCTCATGCTTTGCAAATGTTGGAAACTGTGAAGTGTCAGGTCTGGAGGATCTATTTAACAGTGGCTTTGTGGTGCCAGACCTGGCTGCAGAGGATTTGCTCAGGCTCTGAGCCCCTCTCTGTTTGAGTCAGATCCTGTACAATGCTCTGCACTGTAGCCCTGAACTTCAAAAAATTGTGTGCATGTTCCTAATTCACTCATGTACATTAATACATTCCAAACTATATCTTCATGTACCCAAATATTGCTGTGCAATCTGACCAATCAGGTCCAATACTTGTTTTCAGAAATCACTGCAAATTCTTTCTTTGATTTTGCTGTAAGAAAAATCAGACTCTTTCTAAACTCAGCAGCTGATTTGCTATTGACATACAAATATGGTTAAAATTTAAAAATGGTCAGTGTATGGTTCCAGAGCAGCCTGTGTCCCCAGACAGGAGAGTCTGTCCTGCCAGAATATGGGCACCTTGCTGTCACCAAAGCCTAGTGCTCTGCATCAGCACTGCTAAGGTGGATAAAGTGGTCTTTCTTGCCCATTGATCACACAAATCCAATTTGTAGCCTTGTTTTCTCTACATGACAGTTACAGGAGACAGACCTGATTAAATATTTCTGTTCTGATCAAGGAGCTCTCACAGGCAATGCTGTGGCTGCACACCAAAGCCCTCCCCAGAGCCCAGCTGCACGCTCTGCCTGAGGGGCTGTGCTCAGCTGTGCTTCCTGCAGACCTGCTTCCACAGCAGTGGAAGTGGGTTTGGAGCTTAGGAGCAGAGATGCTCATACTCCTGTCCTTGAGATCCAGCAAAGATTGCTTGCAGTCAAAGGACACTCAAGGTTTTCACATCTTTCCTGGAGCACTCACAGACAAGAGTTCACCCACTCCCAAGGCTCTCTGCTCACTGTCTCCCAGTTAAAATGCTGACTGGGTGCTTTATTAATGCCCAACCAGCCAGGTGTCAAGGCTCCAGTGCTGTCTGTTTATCAAGCAGCACCAAAGACTGTCCTGACAAGTCTGATGATATTGAGCTTGATTTACATTTCAAGTGCAACCTGTTCCCTACAGGAATGCTTCCCTACAGGTCTTTTCATTGCAGGAGAACAACAACTGATGGCACACATTTCTTGAAGCCATGCCAATGGCTATTTGTTTGTTGTGTTTGTGACTGCTCTGTAGCAGAAATTATGGCCTTGATATTGCTCTCAGCTGAAAAATTGAGGGTTAACTCCTGTGAAACCAGTGCAGTTACCCCAGCAGTACATTTGAGATCAGAGCAGGCACCAGCAGAGCTGAGTAATTACAGACAAGTAAGGGATGGCAAAACCCATTGGCTCTGCTGCTTTCTCCCAAAGGCTGTGGTGTAGATCCTTTTGGAGGGGTACAGCTCGAGATGCTGCTCCCACTGATGCCAGCTGGCACCACTGTCCCTGCTCTGGTCCAGAGCCTGGCAGCTCAGAGGTACCAGAGCACAGGGGGTCCCCAGGGGGGTCACAGGTACTGCAGGAAGTTCCTGTTCCTGCCCCCCAACCCCTCCGTTGTGCTGAGCTGCCCCCACACATCTGGCAGTCTGCAGTCAATTCACCCTTCTCATCCTTCAGCTCCTCCTGCAATACCCTGAGCTCCTCTCACCTCACTGTGGAGCACCTGAAGTGCTCCCTGACACGGGTTATTAGATGGATTTGAAAGAAGATTCCCTTGAGAAAGTTCACCTTTGAAAAAATTCTTATTGGAAAATTTTGGAGTTCCCAATGGAAACAGGGACAGCAGGAGGAAAGCAGATTTCATTTTGCTAGAAGTCTTAAATGAGCTTTTGATTCCAAGCTAAGTTATACGTTTTTATAAATGGGAACACAATTTAAATTATTTCTTTTTATACAAAAAAAATATTGTTTTCCTGCCAAAATACCTTATTTTAATTGGTTTTTCTAAGATTACACTTTTAGGCACAAACAAAATTAACAGCCCTCCAAACTCTATCTTCAAAAAAAACCTTTCATTGGATTTCTTTTAGGTCATCAATACTTATTACTTGTATTGAAAGAAGAAGCAATAAAGGCACTTTGTGTCTCTCCCTTGTTACCCTTTAATACAATCTGTCCACCGATCCAATTGTTCCAACTTGAAGTGTTTCCATCTCCAAAAGAAAATTGCATTTTACAGCTAGGATATTCTCTACCCAAATCCTGAACAGCTTGTAGCTAAGTATTAATCCATAAAAACCTGAAAACAATGTCTTATTAATTCTCAAAAATCAATATTCCAGTACACTTTTTGGTGCCAGTTCATTACATTTAAGCCTAGATTTATATGCTACTCAATGGAAAATTGTCCAAAATATATCTGTTTACCTATAATGAGATGAACTTATTGCTAAACCTCACTCCACCAAAAACGAGCTTTGTGACAGAACTCTGGTTCAGGGAAAAAGAAAAGGTGATCTTAGTGTGTATGTTCTTTATACTCTGTTCTTTAACAGAGTAACAGAGGTATCCTCTGGTTTTCTTGCTCTTCTTCCCTTGTGGCCAGGATATTTTTTTATAAAAGACCCAGCTCTGTACTTGTCCCAGTGACAATTAATCATGAAGGCTGTCTGTCAATTCAAAAACACTTGAAAGAGATGTAGCATCAGAACAGGCTTAAATCCAACAGTCTGAGTGCCCCATCACATTCCTTTGAATATTGAATCCTATAGAGGCTGCTTTTCCTAAACAAGTCTGATTTCTTCAGAAATACACAGGGAAAAAAGAGCAACCAACCAAAAAAAAAATCTTCTAAAGCCTATAGCTCCTATGGTGGTGTTTATACCAGCAGTCCAAATGCAACAGCCATTGATACTGATAAGGATTTTTCCACTGTTTTCAGTATATATACAAGCTGAGATCCTAAAAGAAAATGAAGCTTGAAATTCTCAGAAACAGAACTCCAATATAACAAAAAAAATATGTGTACATAGATATGTATGTATGCATATATATGTGTATAAGTATGATAAATTATTATATTTCATTTGACAATAATGGGGAAAAAAATCTATATATTTTTATTTATGTATATAAGTTTTTTCATTACTGACTACTGAGTCTGATCATTTTTCACATGATGACATTAGGCACTAAGATGTTCCTTCCCTTTCTCTTTAGTTCCCAGAATGAAAGTGGCTCATGAATCATGAAGGTTAAATACAAATAACTTGCATTACCACTCACAGCAGACATGTGGTTAATTGCTGTCTGCCTTTATTGTTAACTGCTGAACACCAGTGCACTGGCACACCTATGACAGGCTTCTGAAGATAAACAAACTCAGCATATGCCCTAATTGTTTGTATTCTCTTTGCAACACTTTTTCTTCCAAAACAATGTGGGTAAAATTCACAGATCCTGTCCCTTAATCTCCTCTCCTTTTTGCTAAATGCCAAACAAGACCAGCTTGGTCTGGCTGGTAACTCCTCTGTTACACCAAGGCACAGAAGAGCCAGGCCAAACAGAAAGGCTTCAAACAGTTCCAGTAAATTAATCCACCAGCCCTCCAAGACCAAGATTTCCTCCTCAACCCTTCCCCACACACAAGATTTTGGATAAGCTGGGTTAATTCTGCTTCTGCTTCCACTGAAAATGCTGAGCTGATATTCCCTCCACCCCAAGGGTATGACATGATCATACCAGACATATCCAGCTCTGAAAAACCCCACAGGATGGAGAAAAAGAATACTTAAAAAAAAAAAGGCTTAACACTCACCATGGAGTGGTTTGGGGAGATGAAGGAGTTCCACCATTTGATCAAACATTTCTTTCTGGTTTAAGTCCCTTGGAAAAAGGAAACTTTCTGGTGAGGAAAGGGGTCCTTCTCCTCAACCCTGCTGGTGTCTGCAGCCCCTGCAGGATACCTGGCTCCTTCCCAGCCCTTCCCTGGGTTACCTGAGGGATTCTCCACTGTTTGCAAGGCAGTAAAAGGCTGGGTTATTCAGGCTCCCAGGACAGGGACCCCCACAGGACATTTGGTCTCTGTGAGTGTGGCCAGGCAGGAGGGCAGGTGGCCCCTGTGGAGGCAAACACTGACCCTGCAGGAGCTGCCCTGGGCCAGGCAGCCCTGCCCTCCTGCAGCCACAGCTCTGAAAGTGCAAATGCACTGGGAACCACGAGATGAGATGCATTGTCAACACATCTCTGAAAAAGAGAGCTGCACAGATTACAGACAGCACATTCCTCAGATCAAATCAGTGGATTCAGACAGGAAAATAGCCTAAGTATTTGCTGGGGTGATAGACCATCTGCCTTTCTTTCATCTGGTGTTTCTCTTGAGTTCCCATATTGGGTTCTTGTTAACTTCCTCACTGTTAACCCTCACAGGCACTTTTTTTTCTCCCTTTTTCATGACATTAACTGTGTTCTGCTAGAGAGCAAGCGCTTCTTTGCATTGAATTTAATTTCCTCTCTGTAGAAACAGACTAGCAAGAACCATATTTTCCAGTCTGTTCTTGGCCATAACATGCTCCTGACAATCAGGCTGAAAAACCTAGAAGGCAGCAACCTTGCCAAAAAATTCAGGTTGGGATGCAATGGAGATAAAATCAGTAACAGAAGTGATTAAGGAGTTGAAGATGCTACTTTATCACAAAAGACTGAAAAAACTAATCTGTATAACCAGGCTGAATGATAATTAAATTAAATCAGCATTTTACAGAATATTGAAGCATTAAAGGCAAATCTCAAAAGACATGGAAATCAAGAGGGTTTGGGCCCCTAAATGTTTCTAAGAAGTCAGGTGAATATGCCAGATTAATTTTTTTTTTTTTTTGTCCTCAGGCTTTTGAGGAGAATTTTATTTCAACTCCATGCCATTGAAATCATTGGAGCTACTGGAACCCTAAATAGCTACTTGTTATGGCAAAAGCAACAAAATTACAGCTGAAGAAATTAGATGACATTTAGAGTGATCGATGGAAATGTTACCAAATAACAGGGTATAAATGAAAGCAAAAAGTCAAAGTATGAGGTGAAAATCTTGTATTTGCAGACTAGTGACACGTTGAAAATTAGAGTGGCCAAAAGATGAGTGAGGAGAGTGTTGTCCTAGTAAGTGAAGAAATCTTTATACCCAATTGAAATTTTGTATTTATTAACTGCTCTATCACTCAGTAGCCATTTCTTGAGAGACAGGAAAGGAGAAAGGAGGAAGGAGAGGAAAGGATGCAAGGAGCCCCAAAAAGTCAATAGTCAAAAGCACATTTAATAGGTATGGAAAGCCTGGAGCCTTCCTCCCTCACCTCCTCCTTTTCCTGTAGGAAAAAGTGGGACACTGGAGGAGGCTGCACTGACTGATCCAGGGCACTGAGCAGGCCAAGAGCAGGAGCAGCAAGAGGTCCCAAATCTCCAGAATCCTGCCATGAGCCTCCTCCCTCTCCTTCCTGGCTATTTCCATTCCTGGTATCCATCACTCACTACAAATGTCGTTAAAATCCAAATAAAACACTGCAAATACTTATTATTAATTTCCAAAAGAATACAGGCCTATTTTTCCCATTGATTCCTGGCAGATTCTTTCCTGAAATTTGCCAGATTGGTACGAAAACAAATACATATAAATTAGCAATATACGACATGACATGAATGAGAACATTGACTCTCTCTAATCATTCCCACAAGCATTTTGTCATTTTTTCTGTCAGTTCTGTTGATGGGAAAGGAAACTGCTTTGCAATTTTAATCTCTTTTCCCTGAGCACATTTTGTTCTTAAAGTTCACTGATATAAAGCGAACGTATTGGAAACGGGGGAGGCTGGTGAGAAATATGGAAGAGGTTTTTTTTTTGTTTCTCCTGTTCCAGAGGGAACAAACATCCACTGGCACTTTTTCAGGCATCTCACTCCTGCCCCCATCTCCTCACCACCTTAAAATATGCAAAGACATATTCTCTTTGAACCTCTCTGAGAAGGAAAACGATGGGTACTTCCTCTTGATTAATCAAAAAATTTGAATAAAGCCACCAGCTGATCTTGTGTCAGGCTCAGAACTGCACAACTGTTATTTTCACATTTTCAAAACCAGACCACATCAAAGGCATCTACACATTGCCTGCATCTTCATTTTCTGGCACCAATCAAGCAGAGAGGAGAGGCAGAGAAGAAACAAATGGTGAGCTCAGGAGCTGGTGATGAGCACCATGGCCACACCATCCTCCCTGCCCAGCCCTGGGGAATTCTGTTGCCACATCTGGGTTTCAGTTTCTCATGTATTTTCTTGCACACTACAAAGCAATCCTGGAGCTCTGCACAGCATATCTAGAGGTAATAAAAAACGTGATGAGTTTATGACACCACTGATGTAATATGATATGCTGCAATAATATGACTATTACATTGCACAGAAGGGATCAAGAATGGCTGGGCAAACATAACATTATAAATGATGCCACTATTTGTTTGACATGACCTGAGTAAGGTATCACAAGAAAGGAAGGGTTGAGGAACTGCACCTTGTGCCCCAGAAGTCAGAACAACTCAAAGCAGCTGCAGCAAATGTTGAATGGGGCAGCAAATGAGCAGTGAAGCATTGACAGCTTTTGGTTAATTGGGCCCAAAATCCTGGAGTGGTCTTTCAGAGGGAAGTCTAGGTCCATGGGACCAGGAGTCTGGGTCTGTGAGATATGGAATTATCTCTTCAGAAAGGCATGCTCCCATTAACATGTCCTAAACACATTTTATAAAACAGAAAGACAACTAGCTCTTGTGAAAGTAGGTGTTCAGCCATTCCCCAAATCAGAGGCATCTAATAAAAACCTGCTCTCCTCTCAGTTTAGATCACATTTCTTGGCTAGGACCCATTTTCTATGAATATAAATTATGGTTTTGTGCCTATTGCTTTATCTTTTTCATGCCTCTCGGACCTAGCTATTATCCATCTTGCCAATGGTTATTTATTACTTTGTGATTATGGGCAAAGTAGGTAATGACCTATTAAATCACAAACCCACACTTATTATCACCAAACCCAAACTCCAATTGCTAGAAAAGAATCGCTTAATTTCATATGCAGTTAAGAGTTTACTTTCTTTGCAGCCAAGATAATAGATGGTCATTGCAAACCTTTTTCCCAGGAAACTGGCAGTTGGAGTAAGTACTCTATAGCTCATGTTTAAACTGTAAACAGAGGGATTGCTCTTGATACATATTCCAGGAGCAGACCTATACCCAGGGCAGCAGAAAACAATAGCAAATATATTTCAGGTTTTATATTACAATGTGCTCTGGAAAAGTGCTGCCATTTGTCAACACTTCCTGCCTTGGAACAGCTACAGGTGGATTATGCAGACATGCACAAGGCAGGTGACACACACACCCCCTTCCTCCAACCATTTCAAATTCTCCCCCAAAACCAGGCATGAAGCCCTAAGTGAAGACCAGACCCAGCACATGGGCACATTCCTCCCCTTGAAACAAGAGAAATAGGGAGGCAAAAAAGAGCACCAGCCTCAGCATCCCCTTTCCAAGGAGATGCTCCTTTTACCAAAGAGAGCTGAGTGCCAGCCTGCATCACCACTTTTGCATTGATGTTTTTGTGATCCTTGATGAATTATCAGTACTGGCTCTGAAAAGGACACAAAATCATATTGTGGCAGGTACAAGCCCTAGCATAAAAAAAAAAAAAAAAGCAAGAAAGAAATGTGATTGATATTTAGATCTAGTGTAAACTAACTATATGTGTTCTACATGAGAAACTATAGTTAACTAGTAATCAAATTATTACCCAGGAGACTTAGTTAGCCAGAGGTTAAAAAAAATCTTGTTTGGAGAGAATTCAAAATCAAGGCCAAATTAAGGAAAAAAAAAGTGTAGTTAAATTTGACATGCTTACATGAAAACTTTTGTGATAAGTAACTGTAAGTCTCCTGCCAAGACCTGACTGACTGCCAAAAGGTTGTGTTTATAAAGGTTGCAAGCAAACCATTGGCTCAGGTCTCTATCTAGAAACCTGTGAAGTTGTAAAAAACTCTTTGCAATGTTCAGTGACTTACTTTCCCCACTCCCAAACAGCAACCCATATTGAAAAACAGTATTTATTAAGCAAAATAGGAAAACCCCAGTGCAGCAGGTAAACCCATCATATAGTATCTGCATGTAATACCTGGTTCCCGAGGTATAATTAAAACTATTTCACAGTTTCTCCTCCAGCAATACAATTCTTACCACAGCTGGTTGTTACCTTCCTTTTGCAGCATCACTGCACTCCCAGGCCAGGTCTCAGTGAGCAGCAAAGCCAAATTCTGGTCACCTCTGGAGGGGCAGGAGCTGCACCTCTGCTGCCAGGCAATTCCCCCTTCTCTCCTCCTGTGCCCCACCTCCCCATGCCAGCCTTGTCAGCAAAAACAGAACCCCCTTCAGAGTTAGTTTTTGCCTTCCAGGTTCCAAAATCCCTCTCAGACTGCTCTTTTTCATGCTCAAACCTTTGCATCCTAATAGTAGAAGCCATTGGCTGGCTGCATTTAGGGAGATACAAAGCACACTTGGGCATAATAAATCACATGCTGGTACTCTGGAGAACCTTTCATTATTTTATGGGCCCTTTCTAACAGAAATTTCTCTCACAGAAAGAAAAGAAAAAGAAAAGCATTAATGTTTCAGACCCTTTGGGCCCTTACATTTATCTTTCCTTCCCTCCACCCGAGTGTTTTGTCTGTTTTGGGATTCCCTCAACTCTGAAAATGCAGCTCTAGGGAGAGAGTTGGTGCAGGCTTTTTTTAGTTTGAGACTCCAGTCCCCAGACCTGTGCAGCCTAAGACAAAAGCATCAGAGCATTATTCCTGACCATTTTTGATCCTCTTCTGCAGCTGCAGCAGCATGAGATCTAAAGTATTTCGTTATGCTCACCATAAAGGCTGGATCCTCAGCTGATGTGAGTAGACACAGCTCTGCTTTGACTCCTGCACAAGATGTCAGATGAAAATGTGTCTCAATAGCCCTGGAACCCAAAGTCAGGTGTCCCTGTGTGACCCCACACACAGCCCTGCAGACAGAGGCATGTACAAACACGTTCCTTATTTCTCTTCCAAGAGTAGCCCTTATAGACTGTTAATAAAATGGCTTTTCCAGAAGTTGTCAGTTGTTCAATGGAACACAGAGATCCAGAAAATCTCCAAGGTGTCAGCAGAAAACAATGATGAGACACCTCAGCCCAAGCAAGCACATAAAACATATTAGTTGCAGCATGTGGAAAGTCCTGCTGACTTCTTTCTAAAGAGCCCAAAGGGTCTTAGATTCCAGGAAACTGCTTGCTGTTATGGGTGTGTTAATACTGATGTGAAATTGGGGTGCTTTGGGCTTTGTCTCTGCAAGATCTAATGGAAATATTAACTGTCCTTCTTTTATTAGCACCAAATGCTCGTTTTTCTTCTCACTGTTCTAGGCACTATCAAAAGTGAAGACCAAGAAGAAATGTGTCCTGGGGGTTCCCAAAATCCTGCAGCTGAGAGAAAAGTGCAAGGGAATTATTACTGTTTCTATTTATTTATTTGTCTTGAAGTGCTGCCCAGAATGTCATATGACACGACAGGATGCAGGATCTCTGCAGAGAATAATTCACAATAAAAGACCAGCCAAATGCCTCACTGGGTGCTCACACTTTGCCAGCAACCTCTCAGATGTTATCAACCCACATGCCACAGCCAAGGCAAGAAACACTCATCTTTTCCTCTTCTCTGTGCCCATGCACAGGGGACACATCAGAGCCTGAAGGAAGCTCAGACTGTGACACCTGGAAACACAGCCACAGAGCAGAGGCACCCCTTGGGCATTCCCACATTTGCAGATTATCCTGGCAGTTCTCTTCTGTCTTCCTTGCCAAGGAGCTGGAGGACCCTTCTTCTCAGCCAAGGTTATGTGGAACCCGTGCTTGCCATACAGCAAAGAAGTATAAAAAGTGTGATTTCCATTTCAAATAGGCTATGTAATATTCTCTGCATAAAAATAAATAGTCTTTAGCAGAAAGGAAAAGATCTTTACAAGTTACAGAAATACTATGGACAACATACCTTGGTAGATTTTCTCTTCCCATCAAGTGAAGCTCAGCAAAAGAACTGGAGAAAGTTAATCTCCACCCTGAAAAGCAATCTCCCTGTTTGCTCATTGTTGGCTGTAAGTGTTGTCAGGTGATTCATTGGGAAATTTTTCTATAAGAATATTTGCCAGGACACTTTAAAATGTGTTATATTTTAAACAGTACTCACAGAACCCATCCAACTGAGAAACAATACACAGAAACAGTTGTTCTGCTGAGCCCAGACTCAAAGGCCATGATATTTATAATCTTACAGCATTACAGACATATTTTAAGTCTTAGAATTTCTTAAGGAAAATTGTAGCTTAAAAGAGTGATGCTGGGGAAAAAAATCTGTGTGAGGCCACAGGAGCTCATGTCTTTTGAGTTCCAACATATATTTACACATGAGGGACTAAGATGTAACCATTAGCTGCAAATACACCTCGTAAATGTTTTTAACAGAAAACACAGGCTTGGAAGCTAGTGCATCATGTTAGTGTCTAGTTCCTTCAATTTCAGAGGGAGTTTCTGTAATTATATCCTCTGCAGCCTAGGGATCTATAGTATAGCAGGTGCTCTTTCATGCCTGGATGTTCTAAAGAGACCCAACCCCAATAACTCCTGCCTCGTAGAAAAAAAAAACAAAACAGAAAAACAACAACAAAAAAAAAAAACAAAAAACAAAAACAAAAAAAAAACACAAACAAACAAAAAAAAACAAACAAAAAAAACCCACACCCAACAAAACACCAAAGAATCCTGATATTTCCATCCTCATCTGGTGAAGGAATGGCTGCACCTGTCTGTGGGTCTGGCACCAGCTCTGGGAGGCAGTGCCTTGCTGCAGACCCACTCCTTCCCCCTCAGCATCCTCAACCTCCTTTTGTTTGAAGCTACCCAGTACCTGCAGAATCCAACTTGCAAATCCAAGGGCACCAAATTNAAAACAAACAAAAAAAACCCACACCCAACAAAACACCAAAGAATCCTGATATTTCCATCCTCATCTGGTGAAGGAATGGCTGCACCTGTCTGTGGGTCTGGCACCAGCTCTGGGAGGCAGTGCCTTGCTGCAGACCCACTCCTTCCCCCTCAGCACCCTCAACCTCCTTTTGTTTGAAGCTACCCAGTACCTGCAGAATCCAACTTGCAAATCCAAGGGCACCAAATTCCCTTTAAAAATACCTTCTTTTTCATTTCCAGAGCCTTTTTAAAGCTGAGGTAATTATTACTTGTCATAAATAAGAACTGCCAGCTGTGAAAAACATTCCATTCGCTGTTCTAAAAATGCTTTATAATTGTTTCTCTCTTCAGCAAAGAATTTTCTAACTACTCTGTGGTGCATTCAGCCAGTCTGGGGATGCAGTGGGAGGATTACTGATCAGGCTATCCATCACTGTCACTCAAAAGGACTGGACCCCCAGAGTGCACTCACTAAGTTTGCAGCACAATGGCAAATCTCTAAGGATTCCATTGCAGATGAGGATGCTCAAGAAATATCACCACACAGAATGAGAAATGGTATCCATCATGTTAAAATCATGCCTTTACCAGAGCCAGGATGTGGTTCTTTGTTTTTAAACCATCATTGCAAAAAGAGAATCTGTGGATTATGTGAAGAAACAAGCAAGTGCTTTTGGCAGTTAATGCCTAGGACAGAGCTGACAATGAAGAGTGAGGCTGAAGAAGACATTAGGCTTGCAGACAGCATTGTCTGCAGATGAGGGCTCCAAGAAAGAAGAAAGTTGACTAAGATTAAAAATACCTTCTTAAGTAACATTCTTGCAGTGTCTGAGAGAGAGCTGGAGCATGGGAAGATGAGCTGCTCAAACTTTGCTTGTCAAAAAATTCGTATTAATTCAGACAGACTTTACTTTGTGAGAGTTTCACATTTCCAGATTTTGCCTTTTATATTTATAGGTTCAACAATACCAAAATGAAAAGAAAAAGAAGTCTTAGTTTAAATGAATGGGGCCCAGTAACCAAGAGAAGAGATGTTTCATTCACCTTTCATCATGCTCTGAGACTTAAGCTTTTTAGGAAAGCCCAAAATGGGGAAAGATTTGGAAAAATCAGCACTAATGAGTGGCTGCACTTTGTTTGATCTACAAAAAAGAAAGCCAATGGGACAGCTTGATAGTCTTTCTATATGTTAAACATTATTAAAGGATGATGAATTCTAGGTTATATTCTGCCCTAGTGGCTGAGGAAGCAGGAAGAAAGGATAAGAAATAAAAAGGCCTTTATTAACAGCAAAGGTTCTTTTTGGATAGTAAGAAAAATATTTTCTTAAGGTAGTAGGGGATTGAGATACACTGCCTTTGGATGTGCAAAAATCCCTCACTGCAGCTGTGGAGAGCAGTTAAACTGTGCTCTGTTGTGGGAGCTGTGTGGGCTGACTTGATCCTTCCTCAGAGCAGCACCTTGGGCTACAAAGGCTCTGGAGGCTCCTTCCAGCCTTCCACCTCAGCTTCCTATGTGATACCCTGATGTAACATCAAGAGGAAACATTAATTCTGCCCTCCTCTGGCCAGAGTTACAGTGGTAAATGTCTGACCAGGGAATGGAGAGGAAAACATCTTCATGCCAAATGAGCCTGTGGATGACAAAGACAGCCTTTGGGCCAGGGCCTGGAAATGAGGGAACAATCTGACAAATGCTCACAGCAAATCCAGCTGTAACAGCAGCCCACAGTGTGAGCAGAGGCAGTGCAGCTCTGAGGGACAGGATTTCCAGGGCAATGAGTGCTGCCATGGAGAAAGGCACAGTGTCTGCTCTGCCAGTCCCAAATGAGGCCATGGTTTCCACAGCCAGACTTTGGTGGTTACACAGATGCTTGCTTCCACTACTAGGAAAATTCTGGGAGGTAGACTGTGTGTTTCTAATGCTAGGTCTCACTGTGCTGTCAATAAAATCAAAGTATTTCCAAGGGAGGAGAGCCAGCCCAGTGCAGCAGAGCAGCTCTGCAGCAGCAGGTTGATGTTTCAGGCACTCACTGCCCTGTCCCCACAGCAGCAGTGTCACCACCTGGCAGTCCTTGCCTCTCTCACAGAGCCCTGGCCATCCAAGGAGCTGCCAACTCTGCTGTCCCATTCTCCCTCAGAAAAGGAGAATGGATGTCACTGCTTCCCTCAGAAAAGGAGAATGGATGTCCTGCTCCCCTGCTTGACTGCTGAGAGCTGGGTGGCTGTCACTGCTCCTTCTGGTCACTGAGCTCCTCTTCCCTGCCCAAACCTGCCAGCTCTTGCAGGCTATTCCAGCTCTGACAAAACACAAGCAGGAAGCAATCCCTCCCTCATAGCAGGTAGCACAGTCATGGTCCTCCTAAACTAATTGCATCTTCTTTCAAAACTTTGGGATGAAAGAAATAGTAGTTAGTTATTTTAGCATACCTACAGGGAGAGCTGGATGAGAGCACATGTTCTACAGTGTGACTTGTGTGCTTAGGTTTGGGAAATACTGACAGCTCCATTTCCAGAAAGACATGAGACCACTTTGGGAATAAATACATTAGGATGTGTGTCTGAACATCAGAGGCCACCTCAAAACTGAGCACTCAAATGCAGAGTCATGCTTAAGTCTAAGCAATCCAAGCAAGAAGCTGGAAGCTGAGGAATTTCAGGTGGAATAGCCACGCTCCATGAGGAGTGGCTGGTGCTCCAGCAGCCCTGCTGACAAGGCACAGGGCATGGTCTTTGTGCAAAGGTACTAATCATGGCAGAGATTCAGCTTTGAAACACTCACCAAACAGTTTAACACCTCAATGGAGCAGCAGAGTGCAATTCATCCTGAAGGAGCTCTATTCCCATTCAAAATGATGGCTGGGCCATATTTACAGTGAAACTGCATTTATCCTTGGAGCACATGCTTTCAAGATGCTGAGAAAATGTAAATTCTGTGCCAGATGCCAAGTCTCAGGATGGGTGGTTTGTCCCCAGGCCAGCATGGGGCACAGGATCCATCAGAGCCTGCAGGACAGCTCAGGTGGCAGGGTGGGCTGTGAGCATTCCTGCTCTTCCTCCCTCCCTGCATTTCTGCTCCAGCCACACCACAGCTGAGCCTCATGTGGCTGCCAGTGTCACACACAGAACAAGCACTGATCCAGCAGGGATTTATGCCCAGTGTTCCCAGCTGTGGAGATCACACAAAGATATGACAATATGGTGTCAGCTAAGTGGGATGCCCAGGAGTACTTCAGCAAGGATTACACAAACCATAGCAAAAGAGAAACACATTCCCTTGCCAGGAAACCACAGAACAGCAATGAAATAGCTTAGATATGGCCAATGCAGGGAAAAAGGTCTTCTCAGTTTGGGCCCATGGGCAGCTACCTGGTGACTTGACCACATCACTCCTCCTCTTCCTTCCCTAAGATCCCCATGCACAGATTTGTCACCTAACACCTTCAGTGCTCTGCTTACCTCTGACTTTCCACACCATTCCTCTCTTGCCAGGTTTCAGGCTGACCACACACCTCTTCACTCTAGGGACAGTCCTGCTGTCACAGGGTCCACCCACCCTCACTTTCTTGTGTCCATACTGATGGGGCCACTCTGGAGAATCACTTTGGCCACAAAGAGAAATTAATTGCATGCAAATTGTTCCTTGCAATTCCTTTTCTTCTAATCCCTGCCTGACTGCTCTGGCCTCCTTCAAACCACTCCAAGGTGCCTGAGTCTGTTCAGACTATGGGTTCCCACCTCCTGCCACCTCCAAAATTTCTTCTCCCACCTCACCTTCCCTCCCCTGCTGCAGCTGAACAGCACAAGTGACACACAGCCCACCCAAGGGGTTTGCTGGTTTGGGAGAGAATAACAACAAAAAAACCCACCCAACCAGAACTGCAGAGGCAAGGTAGGCATACACAATAAAGAAAAGTGCAAAAAAATGACAGGAATGTTCAAATACTTATTCGATGCAAAATGTGTGTGGAAAAGAAAACATTTAAATGGAGCATTTGTGCATTGAGAAGGTGGTGACTGTGTTTGAGGGTGGGTTACTTGTCCCAGAGGTCTCTCTGTAAGAGTTCCCACAACTAAGACATGCAAATTCTCACAGCCTAATTTCCAGCAGTGTTCATCACCTGTCACTGATTTAACAGCTCCAGGAAGAGCTCAGTCATACCCAGTAAACACCTGACTTTCAGAGAGGCTTTCCATCAGCTGTTTTGCAGACTGTGATTTGGATCCACAGCCTTTTGAAGGCTCAGAGAGCTAAAATTTGCACTGTCAGACAGGTGCAATTAGCCCCATCTGTTCCTGCAACTCATTTACTGGTTTGTGCAATTTGCAGTGCAAAACTGAGCTTGAGGGGAAAAAGAAAAAGTTATTTCAGAAAATCATTATTGGGAAATAGAATTTGCTGTTACCATAGTTTTGAATGATGGGACAGGGAAATCAAACATCAATGTGCAGTCAAACCTTACCTAGCAAGCAGCTTGGAGAGTCCTTACATCCACTGCCAAACCTTTGTTAACTACAAACCTGCACAAACCACATGGCTGATCCTAAAACCTGGTGCACACGATGCTGTCACTGCCCAGTAAGGACCTCTGCAGTGCCAAGCTCACTCTGCATTCTGTCCCCAAAAACCAGGATCAGCCCCAGACTCTTCCTGACCCCCTTGTCTGCTGGTAGCAAGCACTGAACTACTACCTGTAATTCAGAGCTGTAAGCTGGGCTAAAGAAAACTGAATTAATAGCAAACTCACGCTTTGTAAATTTGGATTGAATTCAGCAAGCACTTAATCAAAGAAGGAGAAGCACTGAAAGCCTGCTGGCCTTACTTTATATTTTCAAGATTCATTACTGATATTGCATTCCACAGAAATTCTGCTCTTTTCTTTTTTGCAGCAAAAAGTAAAAGGCTTAGATAATTTGAAAATAAAATTACTTATTCATTTCAAGCTGAATAAAACATCTGGGTTGGAATGATGTTGGGTTTCATTTTACCTGCATTTCCCCCAGAATTAATTTTTTAAATGTTTTCCTCAAAGGAGGCAATAGCATGGTTATAGCACCCACTGTCTTTCAAGGAACCTCGGGCTGGTATGTTCAGGGTTTCAAGCCAGGAACCAAAATCCTGTTTTACATTTACAAATGAATGCACAAAAGGCTGTTTGTGTATGACAGAAAATGACAGCTACCTTTGCTCTGCTGTTGTATGGAGTGAAAGGGGAGATGCAGATCCATGTACAGCTTAGATCTACAAATATCTCAATTTGTTTTGGGAATCAAGTCGTTTCAACAGATCCTTTCATCAACCTGCAAAGAATGGATCCTACCACATCATCTTACTGGTATTTAAAACAACAGGCTATATTTCCATTGTGACAAAAAGCATTCCCAGCAAGTATTACAGCTGCTATAGGGAGGTTTTTATTATTCTCCTGCATCAAAGCACTCAGAGTATTATTTGAATTATTATGATTTAGCTTGTCTTGGATACAGGTGCCCACATCTTTCTAAGATGGTGGAGCGATTGCAGTGTTATAAAGATGAATGGGATGATATTAGTCATCTCTATATACACAGTATTTTTGGAGGAAGAGTACATAAAAAGGACAACCAAGCTCTTCTTTGTAGGTGTATGAAGACACAAAGGAGTGGAGATGGAGCAGTACTGCAGTACAGGATGGGTGTGAGTGTGGGGAGGGAAAAGCACAGAGACAACTCACCCTGGCATTGTAACACCACACAGTTAATTCCTGGGTAGCCCGGGGAGGGAGAGGTTCACACACCATCCTAGCACTGACTCATACCAATTTTAGTGCTAGAAGAGACTAGAATGGTCACTGCTTTCTCCACCTTGCATGTGACAGGATTTTCCCCAGTAAGTCCTTCGCTAGACACCATCTCAGCACAGATGATCTGATTTTCAGAAAAAGCACCCAGTTTTAAAGACTACACATCACAATGAACCCAACACGATCCAATGTAAATCGTTCAAATAATTAATTCCCCTGGCAACAAAAATGTACATGCATTTCTAAGCCTGATACATCTGCTCCTTCTTCCCTGGTTTTCCAGTGCCCAGGAGAGATGCTGCCACACCCTGCTCCAGTTCTGTGGCTTGGCCAGGAGCAGAGTCAGACACAAATGGTAGGAGGGGTACTCAGAGGGCTGGACATCCTCAGCCTTCCCCCCTCACAGAGCACAAAGCCCCAGCCTGTGGTTATGTGCTCACACAAATGCTGCAGTCAAGGAATCTGTGCCTCCCCTTGCCAGGATCAAGCTAGCAGAGCTCAGAGAAGCCTGCAGCCTTGCACTGCTGAGCATGAAAGCTCAAAACTTCTCCATCTTGACAACAGCAGTGATTTACAACAGCACAAAAGCTCTGTAGAGCAACTTAAAGCAAGGCTGCATTAGTTACCAGACAGAAGATAGGAGCAATCAATTTTGCTCAGTCTGGGCTGAAGTTCTGGAACTTTCCTCGGGTTCAAAAGAAACACAAAGGTGTTCAAGCATCATTTTTTAACCTGTTGAAGAGAAGATGATCAAAAAACCTCACAGGAAAACATCCCACAGCTTGCCTTTCTGGTTGGCTCTTCAGCATGTATAAAAAAAAATTTAAATAAATAGTGGTTGAGATAAATGAGGATTGAGTTAAGAGTTTTGTGTTTCTCCTGGGGCTACTTTTTGCCATGCTTCCTGCCATGAAATAGGACCTTGCTCCTGAAACAGTTCATGGTGGACAGCAAGATTATTCAGAGAAAACACTCTTTATACAAGAGGCTATGTCAGACTATAGGAAAAGTCATGATTTGAATAAGAGGGTACTTTAGGCAACTGGACTTCAGCTGTGCTGAACTATATCCTTGGTTTTGCACTGCTCAGTGTGTCAGGTGCATATTGTCTCATTTCATCTTCAGTAGGTGAGTCAGAAACCATGGAAGAAGCAGAATAAAGAAAACAATGAGAAGGAAACTAAAGAAAACAATGAGTGATGATGAGGGCTTTAAGCAGGAAGAGGTTTGTTGTGGATTTTAAATAGAATACTTTCACAGAAAGGTTTAACAAAATTTACCTATGTTGTAATACCCTGCTAGATTAAAGGCTTAAGTGCATTTGCAAAAGGAAAATGAATCCTGTGTTTAATCATTCTATTATAAAATTCATTAATATTGCAACAGCTTTGAATTACACAATTACACAAATATTTTGCATTCTATTATTCGATTCAGTAATCTCATTTATTTTAGATTTTATTAGCTATTTGTTTCAAATTGTTCAGTGGGATGCTCATTTGGTTTGCTTCAGAATGGGAAGGATGGTTTCTTCACCCTAATGGGAAGATCAGAACCAGCCCTCATATCTCAGAGCTGCTCTGGAGACTAAGTCTCTTCTCCCTGGAGCATCGTTCCTCTCAGGAAAGTGAGTTCATCTCCTACCTTTTCCTAATTTTTTTAAAGTAGAGAAAATGCACTGAATAAACAACTGGTATTTCTGCTTGTGGAACCCTTCTCAGCTCCTCAAGGGCATTGCTGCTCCTTGTGCTCTTTGCTGCTGTCACAGAGGTGACAATCCCCACCCTCTCCCCGGGCATCTCCCCCACTTTCAATGGTTTCTCCTTTCCTCCCTAGCACAGCACAGGTGGGGAGAAGGGGGACTGATGCAGGGATCTGCTGCTGAGAACTCAGAGCACAGAACTGACTGCTTGACACTGCAGAAAATGCAGGGTGAAGGAGGAGGACACCTCAAAGTAAGGGATTTCTTCAAAGCCTCAGAGGACTTTTGATTAACTGCAAAACTTAAAGACCATTTCCTTCCCATCTTCCCCCAACACACAGGGGTTAAACAACTTAGCTAATGATTTTAGGTTAACAGAACAAGTGAACAAAAAACACCAAAATGAAAGTCCCCATGGGCAGACCTCCACAAACACAAGTACTCTTCCCGAGTTTCTGATCTGGAAAGCAATTTTTTAAACAATGAATTATGTGGAAAATATGCCATTTTAAGTGTATTTGCAAAAGCAATGGTTCAATTCCTTTGTCTACTGCCGAGGCATCTCCAGTTTAGAGATGACTTAAACATTTGGAGCCAGAGATCACTAGGTATAATCCCTCTCTGGCCTTACTGTATCTGTAAGCAGATAAGGCAAAGCCTGAAGAAATGATCTCTCCAGCAGGTCAGCCTACACAGACATGCACACACACACTCTCTTCCTCTGTTCTAAAGGTTCAGAGTATTTTGTTAGCTGGAGGTAGGATTAAAGAAGAATTTAAGTCCCCCAAAGCCTTTCCCTAAATGTGAACATGTGATAAGAGTTTGAGTTGAATCATCAAAAGCAGTGAAGGTTGGGACTGAGAACAATGACAAAATCAGTACTGCAGATTCACATGTGCAATGATTCACATGATTAGCTCTTTCTAGGGGTTAAAAGAATGGATTATTGCAGCCAGCCTTAGGCTTTGAAGGCCCACACAGACACATTTCCAAGGTAGAGGGCTTCATTCCAACTTGAAAGGCAGAGGGAGGAAAATAAGAAAATAACAGGTGTGATGTTCTAGTGCATTGAGAACTGAAAATCTGCTTTCCATATTCATTACAGAAGAATAAACCTGGAGTCACAACATGATATACCCACACAAAATTAGCAAGATCTGCAATTTATACAAGAGTTTAAACCAAATTTTCAAGCCCCTGTAGGTATTTCTAACTAATAGTACTGATGTATTTCCTTAAAATAGCTGGGATGTATACTCCATCCTCACACACTCAGCCAGATGGCATGGATGTTAACCAGAGTGAAAACTCCCTGTGAGCTGCTCTGTGCTGTGTGAGGCTGAGGGTTGACCCTGCTCTGAGTGCTGCCAGCAGCACCCACACACTGTGCCAAGCTGCAAACAACCTGCAGTGCTCCCCCAGCTCAGCTTTCCACCCTGCTGGGAGCACCTGCATCCCCTGCCTGTGCAAACCAATCCCAGGGAGCTGCTGGGGACAGACACCCA
>VZTT01008567.1:809-16041 GCA_013400855.1 Buphagus erythrorhynchus | reverse complement strand
CTGAGCTGATGGGTACAATCCCCCAAACTGAGCCGATGGGGACAGGACACTCAAACTGAGCCGATGGGGACAGACACCCAAACTGAGCTGATGGGGACAGGACATCCAAACTGAGCTGATGGGGACAGGACATCCAAACTGAGCTGATGGGGACAGGACATCCAAACTGAGCTGATGGGGACAGGACATCCAAACTGAGCTGATGGGGACAGGACATCCAAACTGAGCTGATGGGGACAGGACATCCAAACTGAGCTGATGGGGACAGGACATCCAAACTGAGCTGATGGGGACAGGACATCCAAACTGAGCTGATGGGGACAGGACATCCAAACTGAGCTGATGGGGACAGGACATCCAAACTGAGCTGATGGGGACAGGACATCCAAACTGAGCTGATGGGGACAGGACATCCAAACTGAGCTGATGGGGACAGGACATCCAAACTGAGCTGATGGGGACAGACACCCAAAGTGAGCTGATGGGCTCAGGACACCCAAAGTGAGCTGATGGGGACAGTCACCCAAACTGAGCTGATGGGGACAGTCACCCAAACTGAGCTGATGGGGACAGACACCCAAACTGAGCTGATGGGGACAGAACACCCAAACTGAGCTGATGGGGACAGACACCCAAACTGAGCTGATGGGGACAGTCACCCAAACTGAGCTGCCTGGGCCCTCAGCAGCCACTTTGCCACTCGCCTCCATCACCTGTCCTGCCACAGACACAGCAGAAAAACAGTCAGCAAATGGACTCAGCTCAATCCCCCTCCGAGGGAAATTAAAATCTCAGGGAAGGCTTGGAAAGACAGCAGTGCCTATCAGTGATGTCTCAATTGTTATTAGTGGAAGGCTAAAGCAGTGTGGAAGTTTTCACCTCCTTTTTTCCTTGTTAAGGTGGTATCCAAACCCGCAGCCAGCACAGGCTTGTGCTGCTACAGAGATGTAATTCAGAGAGCAGCAAAGGGCTCAACAATTTCCTCACCACTGAGAGAACTTAAGCTACCTTTAGGTGCAGTTTTTTCTATCCTCAGGAAGATGGCTTACTTGACCAGTTTGGCAGTCCACAAGAGCCTCTCTTAGGTTCAGAGTGAGGCATTGATGGATTGAAGAAAAAATTACCAGTTCCAGTTTTCCCTGCTGCTGCCAGTCTATGCTGATGGCCTCCAAACTAAGACCAGTACAGCCAGGATGTGGACACCTCTGTTACTTAAAATCCCCACTGACCTTGCAAGGTAGTTCACTTCTCCCTGGTTCTCAGAACTGCAGGATGGATCAGGTGTGCTGTTTCAAGTGTCATCCCCTGTAAGAAAGCCCTGTACCTTCAAATAACAATAATTTATAAATATGTAAGTGTGCAGCATTTATCTGGAATACTGGCAAACGCAAACAATTGCTACAAGGTCACTCAGACAAGAATTCATAATACTTTACATCACCTTTCTCACTGGGTATCAGTAAAGAATGGCTATTACTGCCTTTGCAGACCAATTTTAAATGGTTCAATTCTATAGTGTTTGTACACAGAGCATTGCATTTTGACTTATAAATCACACCGACATCAGCAAACCTCTATTTCTTGAAGTTAAAGTTCCATTTTTTTCACTTGCAACCACAAAATCACTTAGATGCAGGGAACATCTTCATATTGTGTATATGGGAACCCCAGTCCCTGCTTCAAGGGAGGGAAAAAGACCCAAATACATCCATGGCCCAAGAGCAGCATCTCTGCCAGTGATGCAGAGCCTTAAGAGAGTTCTTTTTATACACAAGTGGTGGCTGTGGCTGAATGAGAATCAGGCCTGGTTTTTTGTCACTGAAACAAAGCTGCAAAGTTGATGATTAATTTAAGCCTGCAAATTTGATATCACTGCCTTGCCAGCACACATGTACTGGGTATTTGCTCTGTCCAAAATCCTTCCCCATGCTGTTGCCATAGTGCCTGAGCACCTCCCAGAGCAGTGATCCTCCCTGGAGTGGGGAGTGCCAGTACCTGCACTTTACACCTGGGAAACAGCCTGCAGAGTGACTAAATGGCTTCTTCAAAGTCATGCAGGACAAGTTTGAGTTCCAGATTGCTAACATCAGCCTGGCCAGTCCCTCCTTCACATTAGCTGGTCTTTACATAGCATCATCCAGCCATTCTGAGCTGAACCAGTCTCATAAAGACAGAGCCAGGCATGCATGACAAGGAAATGACTGCAATAGAGGCAGGGGGTGGACACTAGCAGACATTGGAACTACAAAACCAAAACTGAATTAAAATTAAAGCTCCCTTATTCAATTTCTAATTGTTGTGTGATGCCATGTAATCATTTTTAAACCACTGGCACCTTTGTTTTTATGTGACAAAAGTAGAGGAAAATATGGGCTGAATCCAAACCTTTGCTTGGCTTTATTATGTACAATTCCTTTTTTAGCATTCTGAGCATTTAACCTTGAAAAATAGTGTTGTTTTGCTGCTGTGTTTTCTGATTGTTAGTCTCAAGGCATCTCGGTGGCATCTTTATAAATCTGCTGTAGCTGGTAAATATTTCTTGTGGTCCAGAGCTGAAGACTGAAAAACCCAGATCACTTTTAGCTGTCAGGCAATTAATGTAATCCAAAGGAAATGAAAGGTATGTGCAACTGGGACTGCTTTTAGTAACACAGGGTTCCTGACTCATTCTTCTAAGGGGAACAAGGGAAAACATCAATAAAATAAAGCATAGACAGTGTGCTGGAAAAGATCTTGAGACTCTGAATGCCATTTCATTGCAGATTATGTGACAGCTATTATTGTGAGAGAAAATACTATAAATGTATTTATTGATATACTTTATTTATTTTTTGATCTATTTATTGATATTGATATTGTTTCAAACAACAGCCATATTACAGTTACACAGGGCTGCATCATCTCACATCACCAGTTTCTAACTTCTCCTCTTTTGGGTCGTTCCTTTTTTTTAAGTAAAGCCAAGCACAGGAAAGAGGTATTTGTGTTTAGAGATGCAATGCCTGTACTGATGGCTGTTCTGAGCCAAAGACAAGGGGACAGAGCTAAGCTGGGCAGCTACAGGGGTAGTAAGGCACAGGGTCAGTACACTCTGTGTATGAGCCAAGATCTGAAACAAGCTGCAGACTCCTTGTGGGCACAGAGATGCCTCTGCAGTCTGGAGTGCAGCAGCAGGAATTTCAGCCTTCACCCAAGTGCTGCTGCTATCAACAACCTCCCAGCAGGTACCAAGGGAGGAGACAAGTGCTTGGCATTTCAAAACTCAAACCAAAACTTAGGGATTTGGCAATCTAACAGCAATTCAGGGATTTGGCAATACAAGCAGTAGCCTTTTTGTTTGGTCAATAAACACTGCCAGTGCCACAGAAGACATGAGAAAGGAGTGAGCTCAAAAGCCTGGCTGGGGGGGGTTGGAGGTGAGTAAAGCAAGGGACAGGTTTTGTGAGCTTCACCAAGGTCCCCTGGCCCAGATGGGGACGTTTCTGCTTTAACAAAACAGGGGCAAAACCTGGTAGGACACAAGAGAGAATCTTCTAACCCCAACAGTGCCCCTGAACAGACCTGGGAGAGCATCAGTGCCTGTGGCTGACAGGACACAGCACCCTTCTGGGGATTTTCCATGCACCTTCACACCCCAGAGCCTGGACAATGTTTCCCTGCCCAGTTCTGCCCTAACCACTGTATAAGCAGACCTCTGGGGCATCTCTGCCAGCCCAGAGCCACAGCATTCCCATTTGCATCTCCTGAGTAGTTCAGCTTGCATCTAATCCTTCTTTCTTCCTCTGCAGTCAGAAAGAGTACTGCCTGTATTAAGATGGCAGCATCAGGCCCTTTTATGGTACTGCCAATACAGAATAATTAAAGCAAACTAAATGAATAATTCCAGCAGATGAAAATTAACTCAGCCACATAGGCAGATAAAAGCATCTCCTGTTATTTGAAGTGTCTGTGGAGCTGCACCTTTAAACACCATGGCAACCAATACCATTACTGAGTTCTTTTTTAGATCTCATTTAAAATGTAGGAAAATTTTTTTTTTTTTAATATAAAAAAATTGAGTCGGGTACGGTCCTGCTTTTAACAGCTAAATGCCTTTTTCTGGTAGCAGCTGTCCTCATCCTTCTGCATACAGCTTTTCCTTCTCCAGCTCCCTGCAGGCTGACCATTTAACCAGCACCAAACATTCCTCCCCAAGAGCCCCTTATCGATCTGTTTTCTACTCTTTACCACATCCTTTCCCAGGTCCAAAGGCTGCACCTCCACTCAGGCTAAAAGCACATCAGTACATTTCCATCTTGGCACCTGGTTCTCTCAACAGTCCACAAATGCTATGTGTTTTTAATCCCCAAAACAACCATTCATTAGTCCTGTTTACCAACTTGGAGCAAGCATTCCCATGGCTGTGAGACAGCAGTGCTGTGCCCCCTTGCCCACACACTGCAGATTGAGGAGGTGGCTTCCTTGGCACAGTATCACAGTATCACACAGTATCACACTGTTGTTTGTGGATTTGCTCTGCCTGGTTCGTATGTGCCAGTTATGGTCAGCCATTTCCTCTGAAACACCACTGCAGACATCAGCAAACATACTGAAATCTAAATTTTTCTCCCAAAAGATCTAGCTTTAAGCACAGAAAGGCTGGAAACTGCATAGGAATTACTGAATGGGATTCACCAGCCAAGTCAAGCACTTGCTGACCAGCCCCAGACACCTGGGGAAAATCTAATTATTACCAACCTGTCATGAGAGCAGGCAAGCTGCCTCTCCATCACACTCTGCTACTCCTGTCTGCACCACGGCTGCTCTGCAAGTGTCTACAAGGAGTAAATGTGCACGAGAACTGCCAAAACATACCAGACCTCTGGCTTGCACAGATCCAGCCACAGACAGCAGCAGCTTCAGCTCCATCCAGGACAGGCTGCAGGACACAGGAGCTCCTGTTCTCATGCCAAAAAAGCTTCACCTGAGCTGCTAATAAAGTTTCATTTACAGCCTGAAGGACAGCACATGAGGTCTCTTCCATCAGCCTTCAGGATGCTTTTGCTACTGCAATTACTGCTTCAATCCCTTTTTTATTCTTTCTGTGTCTTGGCTGCAGTGGTGCTGCTCCAGAATTTAGCCCCACTGTTTCCACTCTGCTTGTAGTCATTATCTAAATTTCACATCCTGCTGAAAAGACCAGAAGACTGCTGCAGCTCTCAAATATACAGGAGGCAGTTTATACCAGAGTGAAATATAAAAAGACCCTTAGGTCCACCTACAAGCTGCAACAGAAGTATCATACTTTTGAAGCAAACTATTCATTAAATAAATTACTTATTCAATAAATTTAGCCCTTCTTCAGTTCATTAACTGTCCCCCCCAAAAACATATTAATTTTTACATGTTTGTTCATTACTCACAGCTGCTTAATATATTTAAGAATTCAGACAGCTCCCAAGGTGGATATAAAGAGAACCTGCACTGTTGGTGGCTGTTTGCTGCTCTGAGTTTACCTCTGTGTGTCAATGGCTGTGGGTGTCAGTTCTCCCAGCAGAATTGAATGTTTCTGATTCATCCTAAAATCATTTTTGGCTGTTCTCTATACATATTCTGTTTCATTAGACCCACAGAAAGAGTTTGTCTTTTCTTGAAAAACTACCAAGTTAAGCTTTGGCAGCAGAGGTGTCCATGAGCAGTGAAATGGAGGATGAACAAGCCCCAGGTGCCTCTGGTGACTGTGGGACCAACCTTGCTGCCTTTGACTTTCTGGGTAACATGAGGTGTGTCATTTCAGTGTCCTGCTTCAAGATCAGAAAGTAAAAAAGAACTCAAGTGATGCATGAATCAGTTAGGATGATAAACACTAAGTAAACAGCAGATACAATTAATGGTGTTGAACATATTAAATCCATAATTCTACCCACCAAGTTTTATTCTGAGCCGCCTTACCATGGTACTGTTTATAGCAAGTGTGTCAGCACAAAAACTTTGGACAGTTAGATCCTTTAGAGAAGTTTAAAATAATTAAATTTAAATAATTTCTGTGAGCAATTTTTTGATGAAATTTGGCCTCACCAGCAAATAAGTTACAGCAGAGCTTATACAGATCTATTTTGTCCTCAAGGGAGTTAAAAAACTGCTGTATGTTCTGTTATTTGCACTTTTCTACTCACTTAACATAAAAGTAATGACATTTTCTACTCAATTCTGCACACTCTGAGTTAAAGCAGCAATGGCCAGCTCTGAGCTTTCAGCTCAAGAGAATAAAGCCACTCTTTGCTACCCTAGACAGAGTGACAGAAGTTTTCAGGGATGCAGTTTGCACTTGCTGGGTTGCCTGTGCTGCCCCCTGCTAGTAGAGAATGCCCCATTCTCACCCAGGTGGGAGTGTTGACACAGGTGGTGCTGCTAAGTTCAGGTATTGATAGAATATTTTCCCACCACTGCAAATATTTTCCAGGAAACACCACACTGGTGCAGTGAATACTTGATCAGCCAGGATCAGAATATTGGGAAGAAATTTAAAATCAACACCACTGAAGAATTTCTCTTGCCTTTCAGCTTCCAGGAAATGTGGTTCTACTGCATGGCTGGAATAAGAGCCCAGCACTTCACACAGCTCCATTCTGAGATTCAAGAAAATTCTGAGATCAAGAAAGAGTGCTGGGTGAGAGCTAAGGATGTGCTTTGAAAGGTTGAGTTTTTGAGATTCATTACCAGTTATCAACAGGCTACTGGAATGGTGTTGGGCTATGCTAAACACAGGGACAGGAAAAACAACTTTATCTTTGCTGTTGGAACAGACATGGCCAGTCACACTGGGATTACCTGGAAGCCATCTGCCTCCTGATGGCACTGGTGACATGGAGCTGAACTAACATTTTCAGCTGCCATAACTGTCATCCACAGCACCAGAAACATTTTTTAGTAACAGCTTGTTTACCAGATGAGCTATTGCACCCATCTACCAGCAACATTTTAGACTTGTTTTTAGCAATTTTTTTTTCAATGTCACTTAACTGAGTGACCTAAAACATGTTTGTGACCACAAAATGTACACAGGGGTGCATTATTAGAAAAGATTCTAAAGAATTGAGGAAAATGAAATACTGTACTATAAGCCAAAATGCAATCTTCACAGACCTTCTTATTAAAATCTGAGAAGCAGCCTTTTTAGTACTCTTCCTTCTACTGATATATGGAGAAGTGCCCAGGATAGCAAATGAGCTCCCAGAGTCATCCCCTTGGTTGTTTTTATGCCAGGAGCAGCACTCCTCCCCCAGCCAAACAATATCCATTGCATTTACATCTGTGATGTGCTCTGCACTTATAAACACTTGGCCAAATTTAGCCCAGAAATAAATATGTCATTGCAACTGAAAATCATCCAGCCTGCCCGTCCAGAAAGGAATTTGTCCCTTTTTTCCTTAAGGATACATTTTGTTAGAAAGTCACATGATTTCATGGAGATGTCTTTGACCCCTTCATGGGGAAAAAAACCCACAACTCTTGCTGACTTCTGCATACAGATGGCCAAAAACTAAGATGTCTGATAAATCAATACCTGTTAATATTGAAATAAACCATGATATCACCTGGATTTTTCCTCCTGAAGAAAAAATTATTCTTATTAAAATAAAATTTTTCTTCTGAATTTATATCTATTTTGTGGAAGCAGGAGCAAGAAGTTGCTTGGGGATTTAGTTTGACAAGTTTGCATTTGCAATTTACAGGAAAGTTCTACCAAATGAATTCCCATTACAAAGGCAGCACAAATGAGTAAACAAAAGCCACAAAATACAGTAAGACAGCCCTCACTTAGCTGATCCAATGTAACTTACTATAAAACCCACACACTATCTTGCATAGGTGAAAAAGATCAGTTTAAGGAAATTCAACTTCATTACAACTTGCTGACAGCTCTGTTATGGTGTACATATGTTTTGTAGCACAGAAACTCAAACATTGCTGGTGTGTCCACACTTTTCATGTACCACATTAACATGCAAGTCAATAATCCAGAATCACTTTTGCCATCATGAACAAATCAGATGAAGCTTCATTACAAAGACATTTCTATAATAAATAATTGACACCCACAAAACACAAAATATTCCATCCTTTGTGTAAAGACTTAAGCTCTGCAGGTGCCCTTGATGAATTTCACAACTGCACTTAAACTGAGCAGAGAAGTTCTGGTAACCAATTCAGATTGGTATGCCCACAAAATATAGATCAGGTGAGGTAAGACAGTGCTGAGATTTTACAGGGGCACAGTGGGATACATAAAAGTTCTCTGCTTTCCCCCAGTCCCTAATATCTACTTCCACAGTAACTCCTTAATCTCCTCTGCAATGTTTCACAAAATAAACATGATTTAAGGAATTTCCAAGATATAAATTGCAAGAGGAAGTCTTGGACATGTCATTAAGGCACTATTTGGCCCTGCTGGCTCCATTATTTCTCCAGAAGGAAGCATATTTATCAATAAAAGATCGTATTATTGCCAAGATGCCCCACCCAGGAGGTCCTTTCTATACAATGGCATAGGATGTGACCTGCTGGCATCAGCAACAACAGAGAAAAGATACTAATTTCCTTTTGGGCTCCAAAACAAACAGGTTTGGCTGTCAGAAATACTGCATTAGACTGCTCCCAGCCTTCACATTCACACACTCAAGGGGTGTAAGGCAGAGGGAGGTTTGTAGATACAACTGGGAAACAATTCAGCAGCATCTCCCAGGCTGGCAGAGGAGGAAGGGGCCAGCTCGAGTGGGAAAGGAAAATCTCTGGAGACAAATCAGCTCCTGTGAAGGGCAGGATAAGGGGCTGAGACACCCTCCTCACCTCCTGAAAGGGATAACCTGGCTCTGATTCTGCCCAGCTCTGCACCAGGGTGGTCCAGTGCCTTGGTGCCAGCAGCATGTCAGGTAATTTACCTGCCTATTTCCTCATCTTCTCTTCTTTTTTTCCCCCTTTTCAATCATTCTCTCAGCTTTCTGCTGCACCATCCTCACAAACAGCCCTGAGGAAAGGATCTCTTCACAATGGGATTTTCTGCCCTGACAGCTCACTATAAAGTTCCTCATCAGCCTGGCTCCATCGTGCCTGTGCCACTTCACATCTCAGCTTAAACAACAGGAATAAATCAAGTAAATGAAAATATGCATCCTGAAGGCCTAATGCAAGAGGATTTCATCCATTTTAAGGGTCACCAGCTGTGATTTACCTTAGAACCTTGCTTCTGCCTTGAGGGTGCCTCTGAAGTACCCTGTGACTAATGCCCCTATTTTTAGTTTTGTAGCAGAAGCCAAGGAGAAATTAAAGAAATAAAATGGAAAAAATAATGAGAGCTCATTTCAGCTTATAATGGTATTTTCTCAGGTGACTAAACATTCATTTGACTTTTGGTAGTGTTGAATTTGTTCTCCATTAGGGCAAATATGATTTGGAGGCTAGCTTGACCTCTGAAGTGTAGAACTTTCCTTTATCTTTATTGCCAGCTCCAGTTATTTATCAGGTCAATGTGCGTGCCCAGATTCCAGGAAAACAGAGCAAAGAAATGAAATTAGCACTGAAGACAAACACAGTCAGAGAAGCTGGCTGTTGACTCAGATGAGCAATTTCTATCAGACTGTCACTAGCCTCAATACAAGATGAGATGCCTGTCAGAGCCCAGTATCTGTCATCTAAAGATTCATTTCACTGAATGATGGGAATAAGAAAAAGCTTTTTCTTTTTTTTTATCTCTAAAGAGTCTAATCTGGAAGAATTTACAATAAGTTTCCACATATACTTACTCCTTTTTGCATGATCCTACAGCATTCAATTTCCATAGAAGTCTTCAGAAAAAGCTAACAAACCCTGGGATACATATTTTTAGGAACTAAGATTGCTGTGAAAAACACATTTATTAATAAATTTCATGTAGAAGAAACAAATGTTCTTCTTGAAATGCAAAGACAACTCATACTCTGAAGGTGGACAGCTTATTCTGTCTGTCCATCTGTAAAAGAGAGAAAAAGAGGGACCTGTTTCAGATTCTCTGTGAGAAAATGACAGATTTTTCTGATTCAGATCAAAATATCTCTTTATCTCCCCAGCAGGTCTGAGGCCACACACTGGGTATTGGCTGCAATAAGGTTTAAATGTGCCACAGCTTTTCTCTCAGCACTGCTCACATTACCTTTGTCCCAGCCCTGCTGCAGTCTACCAGCAAGTCTGAACCCATCCACAGGGGATAAGAGATTTTGCTAACTAGAGCATTGCTAACTTATTTAGCAAAAAGTCATCCAGGACAAAGACCTTGCTCAAGTCTGTTTTGCTGGGAGTTTGTGTTATGAAGGGAGAGACTAAAATGGGTTGGAAAGCTATTAGTAATCCTGCCTCTGTCCCTTGAGAAACACTAAGCCAGATTCAACAGGACTGAGAAGCTCTGTGACACAAGTAGAAATGGTTTCCAGTTGCAAGGAAAAGAAAAAAAGAGCAGAGCTCAACCCCAGCTCTGTCAGTGGGAAGTGCTCCATTTAGCAAATTCAATTCTTAGAAATGCAAAATGCAAACTATAATGGTCCCTGTTGAATAAACAGCACAACTGGCTACCTTTAGCCAGCCTATATGAAAAGTGACATTTTTTCCCAGGAATACCACTTACAAAATCAAGGATTTTTGGTGGTTCTTTTTTCACAGATCACAACAGGAATTTCTGCACTAGTGAAAGGTGTCAAAAGCAGCTGCACATAGTCAAATCCAATTTATTCCTCAGCATGAACAGAGAAGCAGCAATGCAAGCCTCTGCAAACATGCTTTGAAAACGTCCTTGAAAGAGCCATTTCCAGAGGTGATCAGGGAGTTGCAAGTCCCAGCTCCATAAACAGCTGCCTCTCCCAGGGTTTTGCCCACAGGAGTGTCAAATGCAGCCTTTGCAGGGCACAGATGTGATCACCAGGGGACAGGGTGAGGTTACAGCAGGTTTCACACAAAGGGAACAAAGGAAAGGTGCTTTTCAGGCTCTATCCAAACCTGCATGAGAAGGTCTGTGCAAGTCAGGCACTGCTGGTGGAGCAAGGATCCGAGCTGACACCTGGGCAGCAGGGTGAGAAGTCATCCCTCACTCCTGCCACCCTCACTCACCTCGAGGGGGAGGAAAAAAAGAGAGAGCTTTGAGTGTGAAAGGCAAAAAACCAATAATCTTCATTAATTGAAAATTGTGCAAGGAGTGATTTCTGGATAGCTGTGCTTCTCTCAGCACACATTACTTACTGCTGGCCCTGCTGCTCAGGCTCAGTGCCTCACTTAGATGTAGTGTTTTCCTCAATTGTTTTTTTGAGAAGACACTTTCCTATCAAATTTCTAACTCCACTCTACTCCATTCTCTGTGAATCCCAGATCTGTCTTTTGTTCTAGCACCACGAGTAGTAAAGGAAGGGTGACACTGACACTGTGGTGTGTCCCTGTGCATCAAACATGCCCAGCTGTGCTGACTAAGGGGTAACACACAGGCTTCTGGGGCAAAGTGCTGCTCACAGGAGCTGAGGTGTTTTGTAATTAATGCTGAAAGGATAAGGGGGATCACCCCAACTGCTGCACCAAGGCCAATACATGACAGATCTCTGTTTGAGTGTTCCAATTAGATAGAAGTGAAATTAATTTTCTCAAAAACATCCTCCTTGGGATGACAGGAATGACCATAATGGCTGTTTCAGCTTCTTGTTCCAATGCAGCACAGCAGTCCACAGAGCAGGAAATGAGAAACAGAGGGTAAGACACCCTGCTCCAAGGACAGACTCTAAAAGATCAGGACCTCAGCAAATCCTGCAACTGCAATATTCACTTTTTTAATCCCTTTCACAGAACTGAGGATTCCTCTCATCAGGAATTCCTTTCTATGAGAACACTAATTTCTTGTCTTAAAAAAAAAAAAATTAGTTTGTGAAAGCAGTGATCCTGCTTTGGGTAGGATTTCAGCTTTTGATAGCTGCTCCTTCCACTTATTTAACAATGTAAATTATAGTCACAGTGCCATGTCTTCATTCCACCAGTCAAAGGATTTTGCCTCCCACAATGAATTAGAAAATGCACATTAGGAAAAAGCTGGCAGACAGATTATTGTGATTATCTTAACAGCAGGTATTTAAAGCTCATTGTCACTAAAGCTTCTTGCCAATGCCCAAATTCTTTGCCACAGTCGTAAGGTCTGTGCTGCTGGGATGTTGCCTTGACAGACATCATCTCCACTGTGCTGCTTCTTGTTTGGAGTCAGTGAGCACAGCTCAGCACGCAGTGCCACGGTGACAGGGGCTATTCACAGCAAGGAGACGTGACCTGCCATCTGCTCATCCTGCATTTTATGGTCTTTAAATTGCACTGTAATAATTTCCTGGCTGTCATCCTGGAAGGAGATGCAGGCAGTGTGAGTTCAGTCAGCCAGCAAGGCAGAGGTGAGCAGAGCTTTCAGGCATTAAAGAGGAGAATTATTCAAGCATCAGGTGCTGAAAAGATTCTTTCATCTTATACATGGCTAAAATGAGAGGAAGGGAATTATTTTCTGACCTCCAACTTTCTCCTCAAGGTTTGTTCACTTTGTACCATATGAGGTGTTTCTGAAGAGGACACTCAGTGGACAGGGACTGGTCTCGATCCAGCTCAGGAAAAGCACAATGACAGAGTGAAATTACTTGAAAAGGGTTGAAAAAACCAAATTCCCATCACTCAAATATCTGGAGCCTTAAAACTCTGAAGTTGTAAAGCATATAACAAAGTCCAGGTTGGTTAAGGGCCAGCTTTGATCACAGGAATATCACCTTGCACCTGAGGTTTTGAATAAGAAAGCTGCACCCCAGGCACATCTCCAGGGAATATGTGACACAGTGGCCTCTTGGGTTCAGGAGGTTGAGCTGGACAATGACTGTGGCCACTGAATAGGAATACCAGGTCAAAAAGGCAGTGGGAAGGGCAGGACAGGAATGACTAGTGCAAAAGAAGAGGCAGCTGTGTTTGCCCTCCACAAGGCTGCAGTGGATGCAGACAGGAGAAGCCATGTGCTCCCAGCAGCTCTCCAGGCAGGGGCTAGCATTCCCAAGGGTGGGAGGAATGTGTCTTAAAGAGAAAACAGTGGTCAAAGACTGAACACAGACTGACCAGGTTATGATTTTTGCCTTTTCTATTATTTTTCCCTATTGAACAGATTAACAGCAATTATGAAAGCACAAACGCTAAAGGTCGAATTTTTAAAAAGAGGCAAGAATAAAAATTCAGCCAGCTTCCAGGGAAACACAGTGTTATTAACAGTACAGACAAAGCAAACACTGGAGCAAAGCCTAAGGAAACATGGGATGCTGGCACGAGAAGTCAGATCATTTGGGTTTCCTTTAATTTCTAAATTTCCTCTCCTCTCTGTGAAGGCAAACTGTCATATGTAAGGATGAGAAAGTGTTTTTGTTTGCTTACCAGAGAGAACAAAGGTTCCACAAGGTGTCTGTCCAGCAGTGGTAAAGCACAGCTCCCTGCACGGTCCATGGTGCTCACACGTGTGTCTGTCCCTCGGGAACACTCACACAGTGACAGCAAAGTCAGGTTTTGAGAGGGGGGAAAGGAAGGTGAGAGCTGTGAGGTGCTGGTGTGCAGTTCTGGATCTGGGACTGGATCTGCCCAGGTGCCATCTCCATCCCCCTCCTGCAGGTCCCCCAGCCAAGCAGTCACGATGGCAAAGGCTGGCCCTTGATTCACTCCTGCCAAGTGAGACTTTCATTTCATTCAAATTAAGAGAAATGCACAGGGAGAGCTCACAGGTTGTTGCAGCTGGGATAACTCTTTACCTTTCCTTGCCAGAAATGTCAACACAAACAGGGTGAGCTATGAACTCAGGAGAGTTGCTGGTATTTGCCAGCTGGCTCCATCAGACTTTGTACGAGATGTGATAACAGACATGCCACACTGCCTCCCATCAGCCAGCTCCTGTCAGCCTCATCACGAGTAAAAACTATTGCTGCTTTTAAAAATTTATGTATTTACCTATTTGTTTCTTCTTTTTTGGGAATCTGTCCAAAGAAACTGAAAGCAATTATCTCTTCCCAAGCTCCAGATTAAAAGAGATCAGAAGCACTTAAGAATCCAGCATGAGAGGGATTCAGGCACTACAACACAGGAATCACTTGTCCTGTGTCTGATACACATTAAAAATGTGAGGTGAAGGGAGGGTATCCTGTGAGAGATGCAAGTTAGTCTTTTCTGTAAGATGCTGAAGTGGTTGAGAGAGGGTGGTCTACAGCACAGAAACCAAGGCAGCCTTTGCTCCAGTCTCCTCAGGACTAACCAACCACCTCTGGCAGGCTCAAGGGCATCAGGCCATACCCTAAGGGATGAGTTGCTTTGTTCCATGTCACTATCAGCTGAAGTCCTTGGCAGGACAGTCGAGTGTGCTTCCATGTTAATGACCAAGTAGCTTGTGACAGAACCTGTTATTTGAAATAATCCATTATTCTTGCATTCATTAATTTAGACACTTTAGCCGTAAAGGAAATTTACAGTGGGATGTAGCACGATATGTTTGTGCTTATATTTACAGATCATGCTATGGTGCATTTTTGTCTACCCAATAAATCACACAAACTGCTGCTGTGTCTCATGTACTCCAATATATTAAATGCAATAGTCTCTTTTATATTCTTCAGCACAGAGGAGGATCTCACACTGGCTATGGAGATTGCTCCTAATGTCATTGAAAGTCAGCAGCCAAAAATCCCCGAAGTACTGAATGTCACTGGCAATATTATGGTACATGGACAGATGAACATGATGTCAAGCTCCCTGTCTGCTCCAGAAGCTGGAAGAAAAGCACTGCATGGAGAACAGAAGGCTGTGCAGGATGGTGACTGTGCAGCAGAGGGATTCCTGGAGCTGCTCCCATGATAACTATTAAACCGCAAATCCTCATTTCACAGCAATGCTAGATAGTTTTCTAGGAATCATCCCTTAGGAAATGAGGCTATCTCATCAGCAGTGCACAACTGGCTACTCTGTGAAGCCATACTGCAGTTTAGAGGTGCTGGAGAGCTACTGGCACTCCGAACAGGCCAGGCTCTCCCAGAAAAGCCCCGAGCTGCTCTGCACAGCACACGGCCTGGGTGCTGGCTCCTGCCCCGGGAAACACCCAGGGACCCGACGGGAATCACAGCTGCAGCAGTTCTGTCCCACCACAGAGCCCACTGGGCACCCCCATCACCTGGACCGGGGCACTCCCATCACCTGG
>VZTT01008564.1:0-13038 GCA_013400855.1 Buphagus erythrorhynchus | reverse complement strand
CCTGTCTCATCTTTCCCTACACTACAGCACTGATTTTATGTCCAGTCATTAGTGACACCTCCAGCCACTGAAGTGTTGCCCCAGGGGTGGGGATGGATGGTTTGTGCCTTGGCCTCTCACACAGCTCATTCCAGGGGACACAGGAGTTGTTGGAATGTTGATTTAACTCAGTGGGAAAGAAGTCCAGGGCATTGCAATGCAAAGGACTCTGAGACAGCTCAGACAGAAACAAATGTCCTCAGTAAACACTGCAGGGACAACACAAAAAGGGGTTGGCTGTGTGATTTCCTTCCAGCTGGGGCTAATGGTGTTTATCCTCAGAAGAAACTCGAAATTGCAGGCCACAGACTCACCTGCCTCTGTGCAGATCCCCCCAAGCTCTTCTGAGGAACAGGGGCTTTGTGGTGATGGCAGCTCATGGCCTGGGACAAAGCCAGCTGCATCCAGAAATTCTGATGGGAAAAAAAGGTGATTCAATCATCTTTCTGTAGTTTGTTTCAATGTCCCACTGCTTCCCCAAGGCCCCTCTATCCCTCTCCCCCTTTCATACTTTTTTCCACAAGGCTGAAATAATCTTTGACACTCTGAATAAGCATTCCTATGTTGGGTTATTAATGGATTTGGATGGGAATGGCAGCACCCACCTCAAGCCAAAAAGCAGCCCCTGAAGTGCTCAACTCTGGCAGAAAGGATGGTCAGAAAATTCTTCTGCTCTCCAAAACGTGTAGGGTCAAGGACATGTGGTTGTCACCTATGTCCAAGCTGTGTCCCCAGTGTGGTCAGGAGGGTGGTGGGGACAAAGAGAGGTCACAGCTCTCCAGAACCACCAGGCAGATCCACCAGGGAAGGGGAGATCAAGTTCTTTTTGGGGAATGCAGCCACCCACCAGTGCACCCACGGCATCTGCAGGCTGCAAAGTGCCTGGAGAGATGAGACCATCAGTTTTCCTGCTTTGGAGCATGACCAGATCCCTGTGTCTGTGCATGAAGGCCACTGGGAATGAAAATAAATTTGATTTCATATTTGGTTTGCAGGATCAGAGGGTCAGACATCCAGCCTGCCTCTGTGCCACATCCTTTTCTGTTCTGAGGAGGTGGAAAAAGAAAAATGCTTCACTTCTCTGCTGGGAAACAGAGACATAGTGACTTGTCCAGGGAAACCAAGGAAAAGGAAGATTCACACATTTCATTAAAGCCTGGTGCCTGCAGCTACTTCTGCTCTGTGTATCCTGTATATTCCTGAAAAATCACCCCTGTGAGGGAGAGCTGCTCTCAGGACAGGCCAGATTAATCAGAACCCAGGAGTGCCCATCTCTTCCTTGGCCATGAGCTAGAGCTGCACATGCTGAGCTCTGACAGGAAATAAACTCAATTAATTCCAGCCAGGAAAACTGGGAGTAGATCCAGACTTGAATCTCTGACCATCAAACACAGCCTGGCTGTGATAGGTTACCTCTCCTTTCATATGGAAACCACAATGCAGGAATGTTCCTGGGGATAGGAACAGAAGTCCTTGCAGTGTTTTGGTGTTAGGAGGCTCCTGAAATAGTTTTAGTTGAGTTTTAGTTTTAGTTGTAGTTGTAGTTTTAGTTTTAGTTTTAGTTTTAATCTGCATGCTCTGGTGCAATTCCCAGGCATGATTTGAGGCTTGGCCATGGGTATGTGCAGCCAGCTCAGGCAGCAGCTTCACCAACAACCCAAAGAACTGGGCTTTGTTTGTTTGTTTTTAAGTAATTTGCATGGATCTGAACTAGATATGGCACAAATACCGAAGAAAGAGATTTTATTGAACCCAAGGACTTCAGAACCAGCCTCTGAAGACACCAGAACTGCAGAAAGTTGGGGAAAAGAGGCTTCAAATTCAACTTCTTTTNTTCAGAACCAGCCTCTGAAGACACCAGAACTGCAGAAAGTTGGGGAAAAGAGGCTTCAAATTCAACTTCTTTCCTTTTTTTTTTTTTTATCCCTAAAAAAAATATGGGTGGGGCTTAACTGGTGTGTGTAAATGATGTCTCTGAGTGGTGAGATCCTGATCAAAGGGAAATGTGATGGCTCCTGTGTGATGTTAGGGAGGAAATGAGGCCGGGGAAGGGACAAGGAGGTGACCTGGAGGTGTCTGGGAGCAGGGAGGAACTGGAGGCATGGCAGGAGCACAGTGTCAGCAGGCAGGACAGCAGTGAGCAGCCCTTCAGCCTCAGGATATCCAAATTCCCACTTAGCTCCTGAAATTCATGGAGGGGGATTAAAGGCAGCATTAATATGCATGCAGCAGCGTGCTGCTCCTCTGTGATCTCCTGACTCTGATATTTTTAGAAAACTGGGGCTGCTGAGGAGCACAGCCTGTCTCAGGGTTTGTCTGCTTGTTGGGATGGTTGTCCTATCCCATGAAATCGTGAGAGGGAAGCGAGGACATCGACCATTCTGGGGAGAACCTGGGCTGGGAGGAAGGGTCCCTGCTTTCAGCAGAGGTTCTCAGCCCAGGTGGGTGGTTTTACCTCCCTGGCAGGGCTAAGAGGGCTCAGGGAGGTCTGAACTAGACAAAACCTGTCCAAAACCTGTGAGACCACAGCTAAAGGTGTGTGTGATGGGGCTTTTCTGGAGGAATAGAGCCAAATTAATTCAGTGTTATTTTCTGTCCCAGTCTGGCAGTGCTGGTCCAGCCTTGGTCAAGTCAGGCTCAGAGAGAGGGGTCCCAGCAATATTTTGGCTCCTAAGTGCTCAGGAGTCTCTCTCACATCCATTTTTTGGGACAAGGGATAAATCCAGATGTCTCCACCTTGCTCCAGACACTGCAGGGAACACTCCCAGGGATGGGGCAGATTTCTCTGAAAACCAGAGGCAGAACATTTTCCTGAATTCCTACAAAATCCCTCTGAGGCATTCACAGGATCCTTCTGAGCCTCATATTCAGGGGGAACTTGCTGTGCATCACTTCCTGCCTCTTGTCCTGCTGCTTGGAATCCTGCAGATTCCTCGGGGTCACTTAAGTCCAGAATCTGTCCCAGGGAATTTGCCCTGCCCCTCCACCCTGGGTTTCTCTAATTAATAAGTTATCTTCAGTGATGTAATCATCATTTTGAGCAGACATGATGTGCATTACTGACTTTGATAAGGTTCAAACACCAGCTCTAATTTTTTGCCTTTCTCCATTATACTTTTTTTTTTAAAGTGTGCTGTGAAAATGTGTCACCCCTTATGATTACAGTAAGGAAAAAAAAACCAAGCACACTACAGAAGTGACACAAATTACTAATTACTAATTACTTTATTATGCAGTGATTAAAGAAAAAAAAATGGAAAAGAATTAAAAGCTAGAAGTTGCTTCAGCAAATTCTATTTTTAAAGAAATAATTATTGAGTTTCAAATGTACTAAATTAGGTAATTCTCTGCCAGATTTCTTCCCTACTTTTAATCTTCATTCTTGGCTGCATGGCTGGCTCTGCAGTCAATGCTCTGGTGGGGTGATGTGCTTAGCTCTGTATTTATTATTATTATTATTATTATTATTATTATTATTATCATTATTATTATTATTATTATTATTATTGTTATTATTATTATTAAATTTGAGCAGTATGGGAGCACTCCCTGCCAAACACTGAGCCTGTGAAAGGTGCTGTGCAAGCACAGAGGGAGGTGTGAGGCCAAGAGAGCTCCTGGGCTGGGGAGACAAGGCAGATTAAGCTCCACCATTTTCCAGAGATGCCTCATTTCCTAAAATTTCTATGCTGGGAATGCTCCACGTGGTCAGGGGACAGCAGAGGGGTCTGGGGACAGACCACACCACAGAGAAAAATCAGTTTTGTGCCTGGGTGTGTGTTCCTGGAGGGGCTGAAGGAAAGGAGGCAGGAGGTGCTCTGGTGTGCCGTGGGAATTCTCTGCTCTGGGTCTGGGGGCTGAGGCTCTCTGAGCTGCCAGGATTTCCTTGGGAAGGGGCTTTTCCTCCAGTTTCACCACAGCAGTGATGATTTTCCCCCTTGCAGGGATGTGGGAGAACCAAGTGGGATGTTCTGACTCACTCCAAGGGAGATGCTCAGAGCTCAGGGGAGCCAGCAGGGATGGGAAGGGTGTTGGGAAACTGAACTGTGCCCATGGAGGAGCTCCCAGGCCACCCCCAGCACTCTGGAGAGCTCTAGGTCACTGTGGGCAGCCCAGGAGACACCCCAGGATGTGCTGGGATAACTTTTGGGGACGGAGCAAGGCTGGAGGAGGTGACAGGCACAGGGTGTGGGTCCTGCTGAGGGGAAGGAACAGCTTTAAAATCAGTGGGGGAGACCCTGGTTAGTGGCAGGGTGAGGAGGTGGGAGTGTGAGGGCTGCTTGGAGATCATTCCCCAATATCCCAGATCCTGGATCCAGTGAAAGACACTCAGGTTTCTTCTTGCTGAAGTCTCAGATTCAGGAGGGGTGACAGCAGTGACTTCATCCCACCTGAAGATTGTGGGAGTCCAGGACATCCCTGTGGCTGCCCTGGATCACTGGGGACAATGGCAGGGAGCCAATGGCACCTGTGCCTTTGATCTCAGCCCATGGAAAGGCTGCCAACCCTGAGAGAAGAATTACAGACCACAGGGGTTTAAGTAGAATAGTAATGGATTTGTTATAGGGTGAGAAAAGTAGAGTTATGGGAGTTATAGAGTTTAGGATTGGGGTTTAAGGGACAAGATGGAGGGATTTGGGCATGTCTTCTTCTTCTTCTTCTTCTTCTTCTTCTTNGGGCACAGAACCTCGTGTCCCATCTGCTGAGAGGAGCTCACAGGACAGAAAGAGAATGTTATAGATAAGAAGAGAATAAACAACCTTGAGAAGCACAAACTACATCTCCTGACTCCTTCATCAAGGCTCAGGCTGGGAAGAAAGACTTCTCCAGGTTTTGGGATCATCATAACCCCGAGATCTGACAAAGATAATGGCAGTGACTTTATCCAACCCAATGTATGAGAAATCTCAGCTCTCTAAGGATCAGCTCTGTGAATTCCCCTTTCTCTCTAATCCCAGGCTGCAAGGAGATGTTTCCTATCCCCCTGGGTCCCAGAAATTCGTGCTGGCAGTTTCACAGCTCTTCAGCAACACTTAAGCACCCTCTCTGCCAGAATAATTCTGCCTAACTTTATGCCAAGCTCACTGAGTCCTGTTTCTCTGTATTTTTTCCTGTCATGCAGAGTTTGGTGAGTCTGTGTCCCCCAAAATCTCCCAGGACCTCCCCTCTCCTCCTTCTCTGTAATTAAACAAGAACTGTTGACAGATGCTGTCCAAGCCAGTTCCAGCTCTCCAGAAATTTTCAGCAAATAATAAGAGGATCTCAGAAATTAGAAGTCAGAAGAATTCAATTCAGCAGGCAAGAGACAAATTCTCAGCAGCCCTGAAGGACCTTAATTCAGAGAAGCACCACTGACACTGCACAAGAGAAAGGAAAAACAATACCTTAATTTTACTTATTTTTTTTTGCTCTGTGATGAGACACCAGAATAGAGAAGGGGAAGGTTTCACAAGGTGCTTTTTTTTTTCCCCCCACTTTTTACCTTCAGATTTGGGTCACTTGCCTTGCAAAGGATGTCTGGGCTGGAGGATCTGCTGTAAATCAGGGGATTCCAGTAAAAAAGGGTGCACACTTAATATTTGCCAGGGAAAAGTCACCAGGGAGACAAATGTGGCTGCCTGAGGTGTGGAAAAGGATAATGTTTGGAGTGAACTCCCTGACATCATTTCCCTTGCCAGGAGTTTGAAACACCACAGAGCCAGAAAGGATTTGTGGTGGACATTTCTCCAAGCAAGGAATTTGACAGATATTCCTGCTCTGCTGAACATGTTTTGCTGACTGCTCCCTAAGTCCTTTAAACAATGCTATTGTGATTTAAAACGTCACATAACCAAAAGCATCATAACAGCAAAAAACATTCTCATTAACAAAAAAGTTCTCCTTTCAAATTCCCTTATTCAGGCAGCTCTGTAAGCTTTTAATCCTTCAAGCACCAGTAAATGACATCTTTGCTAAGAAGGGCCAGTTTACATCAGCAGAGAGGCTGGGGAGGGAATCTGGGTTTGCTGCTGATGGAGGGGGAAGTGTTTCATGTTGGCTCTCAATTCCCAAGGGAAATTCCTTTTTGCTTATTCAAACTCACAGCTACAAGCTGAGAGGTGAGAAGCTCGAGATCAAGATGCTGGGATGATGATGAGGATGATGAGGATGATAAGAGGAAGTGATCACAGAATCCCAGAATATCCTGAGTTGGAAGGGACCCCCAAGGATGAGCAAAGTCCAACTCCTGATCTTTTTCTGGAGGATGTGACTTTTCATTTGTGCCAGTGCATGGAGAGGTCACATCCCTGGGCTCAGGGGGAATTACCTGGGCAGGTCAGGAGGAGACATGAAAAAAGCAATAGGGTTTGGCTGGGGGTGTTTGCCAGTGAGACCCAGCTACAACCTCAACCCAAAGGAACCCAAATTCATCTTAAATTCCCCCAAATCGAGCTCCACTTGGTGCCCAACTTCTATTTGTTGTCCTCTGCTTTTCCTGCAAAATCCAGAAGGCAACACAACAGCTTTCCCAGCATCCAGTGATGCTCCTGGAGACATCACCTCAATTATATGGGACAGCCAGACCATGCTTATATTGAAATATCCCATCCATGGATGTGTGGTGTCAGCAGAGTGATCCAAGAAGGGTTGGGAAGGATTCCCTGCCACCAGTGTGCTGGGATGTGGGGTGCCCCCAGTACTGGGAATATGAAAAATTTCCTACAAACAAGGGAAGTACCTCTTCTGTTGACTTGGGAAATGACCAGAAATGGATTTGCTTTACATCACAGCTGAAAAGGAGCCCACGAGTGACAAGGCCAAGTTGGTTGCTTTCGACTCAGAGTAATTATTTAAAAAGGAAATAAAACTACAAAATCTGAAGAAGTCATGTCTGTGATTCGCTGACCTGAAACCAAGCAGTTTTGTTTGCATTTTGGGTTTTAAAAGCAAAACATTTCAGTCAACATGAAAAAATAATTTTCCTCCATATTCATGTTTTCAGTTCTGGTCCTTGTCCTCTTTGAAAATTGGGTCAGTTCATTGAATTAAAACCCTACTTTGAAACACCTGAAACATTCTTGAAATTGCCAAGCACAAGGTTTGGGGTTTTTTTTATTTTCCAGGAATTCCTCTTTCATCTCCTTGTTCTAAATTACTCATTAAATTCAACGTGAATTTAGACTCATTTGCAAACTGCTTGTTTTGTTGGGGGTTTTTTAAGGGTATTTACTGCTCTCTGTTTGTACATCTATGTGAGTGTGTATAAATATCTGTGCATGGAATGTGATTCAGTTTTTGAGTTGTGGAGAAAGATTCAAAGGGAGACTGAGACAGAAGGAGCTGCCTGTTCAGGAGGAGGTAGAACTTTTTTATTTGCAGCTACAAGGACGTGCAAGGAGCAAGGAGAAGGCATTTCAGACATCCTGTTGCCAGTGGCTGCCAGACTTTGGCTCCCTGGAGAGAGGAGGCAGAGCATCCCAAATATCAAATGTCTGAACGTGTCCCTCTGTCACCACCAAATCCTGCCTGGCACAAGGGAATAATTCATTTCCTGACTCAACCAGCCACACATTTCCCACTCCCCCTCTGCTGAAAATCAGACAATCCATTAGGGCTCCTCTGAGTGGATCTGACATTTCCCAGGTGTGGACTGACACCCCCCTAGGGCCTCGGTGCTGTGAAAATCTGTGAAAATCAGCTCCTGGTTTGTGCCTCGCTGCTCCCAGTGAGGAGCAGCCCCCAGCACCTGCCAGCCCAGTGCTCAGACTGGTTTTCCAAGGTGTTTGACTCGCCCTGGAAGGGATGAAGGGGAAATGATGGCATGTTGTGAGGTGTTCAGGGATAAGAGGAGTGTTTGAAACTGTGGGAAAAAACAAAATCTCTCCCAACAACATTTTTAGTGTTAGAGAATTAAGGCATGACTCCGTTCTGGCCAGGATGTGCAAAAGGACTCATTTCACCTACACAGTGCCCAGGTTGTGAAGAGAAAATCATTCCATCACACTTTACTAGATTTTTCACAAACATGACCCCTAATAGATTTTTCACAAACTTTATACAGCCAAAATCCAGAGAAATTCATTGGTTTGTTGTTCTTTGGTCTCAAGTTGCACAGTTTTTAGTATTTGGCTTCCTGTTGGTTATTGATCCCTTCTCCTGAGATGTTAATTAGGTTCTCATTCTTCCTTCTCTTACCTGTCCTTTCCCAGACCAGCAGTCTTGGACCATGGGGTGATATTTGGAGTTGATGTTCATTAATGGTCGTTATCTTTAGTGTATCTTCTGTGCTCCTGCCAGTCTGTTGAAATGTTAAACTCATCAGGTCTCAAGTGGTGAAACAGTCCTTTGAAAAGAAACCTCAACTCCTTTCCCCCTGGGCAAAGACTGAACAAAAACCCTGACTAAAATCAGTTTAAAACAGTAGCTCAGGGTATTCCCACCTTGCCCTGATTTTTCCTTCAAATTGTGGATTCACGATGTCTTTGGAGATGGGAGCAGATTAAAGTTCTCTTCCCCTNACTAAAATCAGTTTAAAACAGTAGCTCAGGGTATTCCCACCTTGCCCTGATTTTTCCTTCAGATTGTGGATTCACGATGTCTTTGGAGATGGGAGCAGATTGAAGTTCTCTTCCCCTTGTAAGACTCCTTGTCTTGTACATCACCCACATGGAAATCGGGCCAGGGGTTGTTTTCCTCCATCCCCTCCCTGGATAATGCTGAGCATCACTGTTGGAAATGATACAACTTCGGAAATTTCTTTGACTGACTAAGAATTGTGTCATTTGGGACCAATGAACATTGAACCAAAGAATTGCTTTGGGTTTTGTATGGGTAAGTATGGGAAAAATCTAATAAAGAACCATCTGGGCAATGTTTGGATGAAGTGATTTCTGTTGCACATCCTGGCCAGAATAAAGTAATGCCTTAATTCTGGAACACTAAACAAATGCTGTTGGAGAGGTTTTGTTTGTCCCACAGTTTTGGTGACACTACCACGATGGCTTTGCTCTGGATTCTCTTCCATTCTTGGTACCTCTGCTTATCCAGGCACACCCTGCTCCATGCAAACCTCACCAATGCAGCTCCATCCCAGAGCTCTCCTTGTGCTCTTGGAGGCTGAGACCAATCCCACGGGATCCCACAAAAAGCAGGAAAGCTGCAGATCCCTTGCTCTGCTCTGTGGAAAGAACTTGCCAGAGGAGCCACTGCTCACATAAATAAGGGATCAGTTACAGAGCTGACAGGGGTTAAAGGATAAGAACAGCCAGAGCAGATCCTGCAGATCATTCCAGCTCAGTGTCCTGCTGCCAGGAGTAGCCAGAAATAGGTGTCAAGAGATTCTCTAAAAAAAAAACCCCATGTAAGTGTGATTTTTGCTCCCAGTGAGCCACAGATCATGGATGTTTTGAGAAAGAGTTTTTATATTTAACAGCCCTGGCTGGGTTTTTCTGCCCATAAATTTGCCCAGTCATTTTTCTGTGGGAGCACTGATGTGGATTCAGGAGATGAAGGTTCTCTGATGTGGGGAACAATCGCAGGCAGGATGTTCTGGGCTCCATCCAGCATCTGACACATCGGTGTTCAGTGTCACTGCAGACACTCAGGGTACCCAGGACCCCTGCAAGGGAGTGGCAAAGGTATTCTCTACCCCCAGGGGCTGCAGATGTCCTGCCCTGAAGCTGGGCAGGTGTGAAAGGCAGCTCAGGGAGGATTTTCTGGTATCTCAATCTCCTGCCTCACTCTTCTTCCCTTCCAGCACTTTTTTGCCACTCCAAGTGTCTGCTGTTCATTTGCAGCTCGATCTCATCCCTCCATGTACCAAAACCTGCACTAGGGACCAAACTCAGGCTGGGATTTTTGGACCTCACACCAAGGGCTCCATGAGAGAGGTGAGAGCTCTTTGGAGGCCACATCCTTCTGCATCAGCACAGGTGAAGGTCTCATCCTGCCCTTCTTTCTCCTTGCACTTGGATGCTGTGGGTGTTGTTCCACCTTTTCCCAACAGCTGAACCTCTCTGCCAGGCTGGCACTGGCAGTGGGCTCTGCAGCCTGCAGAGGATGCATCCCTTACCTGGTGCCTCTGGAAGGAGTCAGGAGGGCTCAGGGAACATCCAGGGAAGGAGGCACAGCCCCATCCCCTCCCCTCCCACCTGAGCTGTCCTTGCTGGAGCCACCAGACACTTCCCAAACCCATCCCTGGTCCCAAGGCAGCTGAACCCCGCAGAGTGAACTCATCCCATGGGAGCACAAACCAGCTCTGCCCTGTAGGAGTTTTGCACCACTTAATTCGTGGTTTGTCTCAGTCTCTTCTGCCTTCACTCAGAGCCAGGATTAAAAAACACACAAAGGAAACTGATTTTCACATGTTCGGGCTTGGTTGTTTAGTAAATCTTATCAAAAATACAGAAAGTTCAGCACCACTTCTAGCTACCAGCTAAAAGTGAGCAAAATGGAGAGAGATCCAGCTGCTACAAGGTCTCTTAAAGCTAAACAGTCCAATGGAAAATTAACACCTGTATTATTTATACTTTTAACCTAATAACCAGATTCCCACGACCCTCAGTACAGCACTAACTGTCCAACCAGAAACTACCTGAAATCATGAAGAAGAAGGAAGATGAGCACTGAGACACCACCCAAAATCCTCCATCTTGTCCCACACCTATTACTATATTATAAAAACCTCATATTTAAAACCCTTCACCATGTGAAATCACACACTTCTATTTAACTACACACCCATGATTTTAACTCCATCACTCAAATTTGGAAGCCTTCTCCAAGGCCTCAGGTCAAAAGCAGTGTTCTGCTGGGGGTCAATGCCAGAAAGCACAGAAAGCTCAAAAACCCCAGGTTTCTGGGATCCAACACTGCCCTGCACTCCCATCAGTGCTGTTTGAAATCCCTGATTTCCCCCTCAGCCTCCCAGTGCTCCTCCTGGCACAGCTCAGGGTGGATTCTGTCATTTAAAGCCATGGGGAGGCAAGGGCTTAAAACAACAGACCAACTCAAGTTCAGGCATTTGGCGATGGACACAAAGATTTATTCCTTCCCTGCCTGCCCCCCACCAAAAATCACTTTCTCTAAATGCCATAGGATTTTGAAATACGTTGGGAATGTTGATAGTGCCTTGTCTGTTCTGATAAACCTCTGTGAAGGAGTGTTTCATTTGGTTGGTTTTCACCTTACTCCAGTCATTATTCTGGTGTGATCATGCAGCTCAGGGGATGTCTCTAAATCCAGAGTGTCTGAGGGGTGTTTAATGAGCCACACAACCCTACACAGGGGGAGGCTGCTGGGAGCCCTTTTTGCAGCTAGGAAAGCAAGGGACAGACTTTCTTCTTTATTTTTCTTTTTTTTTTTTAATCGTTAAGGTTGGAAAAGACCTCTAAGATCACCAAGTCCAACTGTTAACCCAGCACTGCCAAGTCCACCCCTAAACCATTTCTCCATGCACCAAATCTACACTGATTCAAGGGCATAGGAGACTGACAGAGCCAGGAATTCAAACCAAAGTGCCAAGCTGGTCCCTAACATTCTGTCCTAATAATTCAAGGTGGTTCATTCTCTCCTGTATCCATAGATAAAAGGGTTTGGAAACCCCTGGATCCTGCTCTCTCCTGTCTGCTCGAAAACCAAGAGCTGTGCCTTCACATTGCACCTTTAAAAGGACAAAAGTTTCCCTTCCTGCATCCCAGGCAGCAGCAGGGGTGAGAGCAAAGGCTCTGGAAGAGGGCTCAGAGTGGGAGGCACAGGAGTGTTCAGCCAGCAGTACAAGGAGATTGAAATGGAGTGAGCAAAACTGGAGTCATTAGCTGGCAATTAGCTCTAAATTGACGATCATATGGTACGGTTGAGCTTGGAAGGGGAAGGTGGATCTGCCAGCTGGAGACAGCAAAATCTTTGGAGGTTGATCCCTGCTGGGTGGGGCAGGATTTATGGGGCAGATCAGTCCAGCTTTGTGTGCTCTGGACACCTGAGAAAAATGCTGGCTCCAGTGCTGTCAGGGGAGGGCTTTGAACAGGAAGAGGGGGACAGTGGTTTCTTTTTTTTTTTTGAGTCCATAGAGAATTGCAAGACCAAGCTGGACCACCCAGCTGCAATCCCAGCATTTTAGTAATTCCAGTCATTTAATAACCCTGGTAACTTCCTGATCCCAGTTTCCCCAGAGCCAATCTGCTCATCCCACCAGCTCTCCAAATCCAGGTGCCTCCCAGCCCTGCTGGCACTGCCATCTGTGGTGCTGGCCAGTGCAGCCTGGGCACCAGGAGTGGTTTCCTTCCCTACCACACCCCCCTCCTCTCTAATTCCCCTCATCCTGGCTTTTCCTGGCTCCCCCTCACCCCAGAGCAGGTCCAAGTGTTTGGCTGAGCCTGGAACAGGCTGGAGCATCCTGAGTACTGCTTTGTGCAGAGGGAGAGGAGCATCCCATTGCATCTCCCCCTGCCTCTCCTCCCCATCTCTAAAGGACCAGGGAAGGGCTTTTATTCAGAGCCAGCTCCCGATGTGAGCAGCTCAGAGCAATTTATGGACCCTCAAAGCCATTGCCAGGCAACCTGATGCTTGAGGCCTCTTTCCCAGCCTTGGAGAGGAGGAATCTCTCCCTCCCTCCTGCTGCCAGACCTTCCCCTCTCGACCCTCCTCCTCCTCCTCCTGCAGGTGAAGACAAGAACCCAAAACTCTCCTGCTCTGTGCCAATGTCCTGGACACCCTCCCACCCTGCAGGTAAAGATGAGACAGGAAAAGCTTACAGATATGATTGCTTAGCAAGAGATTCTGAAAATATAAAACCTGTGAATGATACAGAGATGGTAGCTAGTTTTGAAATGTAAAGCATGGCCAAGCAGGAAGACAACGATTAGCTGAAGGTGGGTTGAGCAATATCCAACAAAGGGACACCTGAGAGCCCAAGGGGTGGAGCCCACCAAGGTATCAGGGAAAAGGTAGATTAGGGGGTGGCTTTTAAGACTTAGATTATATGGTAATAAGTAGTTTTTATAGGCTGCATGTAAATGTAGT